>CM061142.1:801890756-802141816 GCA_030789695.1 Scilla litardierei | reverse complement strand
TCTTTAGAACTCAATGAATCTCTTAATGGCAGCTCTAACCTAGATAGAAATGACCTAGGTTCGTATTTATAGGAACCCAAAAACACAAGTTAGGTCATTCACCAACGGATAGAAATCTGTGAGACTTAGTCGGTCAAAGAACAATCACTGACCGACTAGTTCATCAACTAGTCGGTCAGTCAAACAACGTGGACCGACTAAGAGTAGATCTGAGAAGAAATAGAATTTCAGACCTAGAAATCTAGTCGGTCCAAGAAGACTTTCTGACCGACTAGTTTCACAACTAGTCGGTCAGTCAGTGAACGTAGACCGACTAAGTGGCAAAATGACTAGTCTGAATGCAAAGTGACTTAGTCGGTCCAAGAACAAAATTTGACCGACTAAATTGTCAACTAGTCGGTCACCAAACGTACTTAGACCGACTAACGGTAAACAGTAGCTTAGGAGAAATTTAGAGTGAACAGTAAGTCACAACTAGTCGGTCAAAGAAGCATCACTGACCGACTAGTTCACAAACTAGTCGGTCGGTGAGTCAACGTAGACCGACTAACTGTAAACAGTAAAGTCCAAGAAATTAAGGAATCAAACTAGTCGGTCCAAGAACAGTTGCCGACCGACTAGATCACCATCTAGTCGGTCAGTACTTGTTCTTGTACCAACTAACATGCACATACAAATCCGAATCGAAGCGCGACGCTTCGAGGACGTTAGAATGAACTTGTGCAAGGATCCTAGAGCTACGAAATGAGCGTAATGAAGATAGAAACGTAAGATATAATCAAGGCTTAACATTCTATATATCGAAGCTAAAAGACTATAAATAAAACCTTAATAAACGGTCTTCGAGAGCTTCGATTGAATCTTCATAACTTCCAAAGCGTCGCAAGAGCTTCAACGAAGCTTTAGGCATGAATATGAGCTTTGGGAAGTGTTGAGATGTCGCTTTGAATGTTCTCGTGAAATTGGCGACGATCTCCAAAACTGCGCTCACAAATTGTTAGTTCATGGATTATTTATGTTTGCTCATCATCAAAACCAAATCCGGGGAGTCCAATATTCAACATTCTCCCCCTTTTTGGTGATGACAAACCAACATAAATAATAATCAAAAATAATAATTCAAATGTAAAATACTTACTCCCCCTGCATTGATGACACGTTAATTCCAAAAAGAATATATAAAAATTGCATCAATCAGACGAGTAAGATATATAATGAGAATCGATTTTTGAAATATCGGATTTTGAAAATCCTTATATATATCTTAACTCCCCCTGAATCTAACATATCAAACTAGATTCTTGGAAATTGAGTTAAATTTTCATTTGCGCTATTTATTATCATTATCTCTCCCCCTTTGGCATTATCCCAAAAATGGGGGGCATACAACGACAACAACTAGGAAATGGAAAATCCAACATCGGGAGTCGTAGACAATGACTTTGGACCAAATTGACACCTAGGGAAAAATGTGGAAATCAAATCAAGGTGTGCCAAAATGTCCATTGTCAAAAAAAAAAATCAAAATCATCAAAAATACCAAATAATTATTCATTTCTTGAATAAAGAAACATACTCTTCAATATTCAATATTCTTGGCTAAATTTGTGCATGGAAAACAATTTTATACAATTATAGAATTTAAATCTATTTAACCAAGTTTTCATGCGTCGAGCGACGAGTTCACATTTTAAATGTATTCAACGAATATGAAAAAAAATGCACGACGAATGAAAGACAAAGTGAATGACGATGAACATATATATATGTAGAGACAACATGAGTACATCCAAAAAGATATCACATCGAATATATGAGGTACATCATATCAAGTGCTACATATCATCAAAAAGAAATACATCATACATCATCGACATCATCAAAGTATATCAACATACATCAAAACAACATCATAACATAATATCCAACTCCGACATCCAGAAATCGCAAAAATACAGCAAAACATCTCTCAAACCCCATCCTAACCCAAAATACTCTCACTAAGATATATCATCCAAAGCGTAGTGGAGAGTCCTCGAAACAAGCGATCACGGGGAGGTGGCAGGATCTGCAGTCTCCGTGGGTCCAGTCGACGGAGTGGACTCAGGCTCTGCAGGGAGTAGAGGTGTCTCAACAGATGGAATCGTCGGGGCAGGAGTGGAGATCTCAGCAACAGGCTCATCAACGGGAATCTCAACAGTAGCAGGGGTCTCGACAGAAGCAGCAGCAATGGCAGTGTCAACAGCAGCAGGAGATACATGAGCAGGCTCGGAAGTAGGGTCAGCAGCAGGCTCAGAAGGCTGAAGAGCTGAAGCAGAAGGCTCTGGAACACCGGAAGTGGTGCCAACTCCAGGAGCAGAAGTGGAAGTACCAGCAGCAGCAGCAGTGGCCTCATCGCCACGGGTAAAAGAAGTGACAAGCTCGTCAAGCTCCTCATCGTCCATCTCCTCGGCCTCAGACACTGAAGGAGGAAGATCAATCCCCATCATACGAGCCATACGGCAGACTACCTCCTCAGTACGAGCCAAACGGGAGTCGTGCTGACGAAGTAGGCGTACGACATCGTCCAATGTAGCAGGGGAAGAGGAGGCTGCAGCAGCTGACGGAGTAGACTGGGAAGCAGATGCGGTAGACCTCTGCACGTGACGTAGAGCCGCTAGAGATTTCTTCACGGCCGTCGCGTTCAGAGGCGTACCCAAAGGACGCTCATCGTCAGGAGGGAGAGGGACTCGGAAATGACGGAATACAAGAGACAACAGGCAAGGGTATGGAATGTGCGCAGACTTATTGGTCTTGCGTATACACTCGAAAGAATCCATCTTATCGAGTATCACGCGAGCCCAATTAATCTCGCACCCCAAGAAAAGAGCGTAGATCAATTTCAAGAACGGCTGGGATGGGAGTGAAGAGGATCCATACTTAGGGAGGAGACATGACTTCAAGATCAGGTTAAGAACCCACGCATTCGGCTTGAAAGATTTCGAAGGAACACCAATGAATGCGGAGGGGATAACCTGGAAAATCTCAGAAAGAATAGACTGATCCAAGGAAGAAATGTCGTCTACGGAAATGTCCGAAGGGAGGAGACCACACGATGAACAACCAAGAATCTCCCCCAAGATTTCTGCCGTGAGAACTATAGGAGTTCCCAAGACAGTCGTCTCAATGGAGTGGCTGGCATCGTACTGGCCTCGAATACGATTGGCATAGAACAATTTCACTAAGCGAGGATAAGGTTTGGGATTGGCCTTGGGGTCGTATCGGAGATAATCTAGAAGACCACTATAGGACAGAAGATCAGCAAGGCCGAGAAAATCAGAAAACTGAACGTAATGCTCTAACAACAGTGGACAGTGCTCTATACGGGTTGTACGCTGCGAGACACTGAGGGTCATCGCGGCACAACGATATGTCTACACCGCCGACTGGCATAGGAGCTTTACCCTTAGCCTTACGGGTCTTCGGAGGTGGAGTAGGTTCCCTAGTAGGCTCATTCTCTGGTATAAATTCAGAGTCGGAATCGGGAGGAGTAGCCGGAGATTGAAGAATAGGCTTTTTGGTCTTGGATTTGCGGGGTTTGGCTATCGCAGTCCTAGGCTTCTTAGGAGGAGGCGAAGATGGAGAGGCTTGGGTTGACTTGGCACGACGCTTAGGCTTCGGGGGATTCCTAGGGTCGGAAGGTTGTTCTACGGTCTTAGGAGAAGCCCCGGAAGAGGCGATAGGAATTCTCGTCTTTGCCATGGTCGAGGCACGACGAGAACAAGCAAGTAATCACGGAGGATCAACAACCCTAAGCACACAACCCTAGAAGCTAACACAAACCCTAGGATGAAAAAATTCCGAAACCCTAGGAGCTAGAAGAGACAAATAACAAACCCTAGAGTAGGAATCGACCTAGGAGAGGGAGGGAGATACCTAGGAGGTGGAGTCGACGGCGGCGGACGGCGGGGATCGCCGGAGATCAGGCCGGAGTCGACGGAATTTGAAGGGGCTCGATCGGGGTTTTGGGGGTTTTCGAGTTTGAGCTGAGAGGAGACCGACTAAAAAGTGATTTAGTCGAACGAAATAAGAGTATAAGTCGGTCGGGAAATGAAAAGACTCAACTGCCCTAACACACTTAGTCGGTCACAGTTCAAGCACTGACCGACTAGATTACGATCTAGTCGGTCGGTCAATGAGCTTGAACCGACTAAGTCGAAACAGAGGCACAGAGGGATTTTTAGGGCTAGATTTAGTCGGTCGCAGTAAATTCACTGACCGACTAGTTTTCAATCTAGTCGGTCGGTAAGTGTACTGCGACCGACTAACGAAAGAAAATGATAGGAGTTAGATATAGGCTTGATCTAGTCGGTCTGAGTTCATTTGCTGACCGACTAGATGAGCATCTAGTCGGTTGACAAGTGAACTGAAACCGACTAAAAGAGTCCAAAAATTGATAATTGATTTCTCTTCACAAACCACTTGGATGAAACATCTTAACTCTCTCATTAGTCATCTAAATTACCCCATAAAACGTCGAAATCTTAAATACGACATTGAAATACGAATTCGAGCAATAAATTCGAACAAATCACATAAAATTCCCAAAAATTCAATAAATCTAGCATGAATGAAATATCGCAAAATATAATAGCATGCAAGATATTTGAATGAAATATGAATCCTATATCTCGGATTCACCCATAATCCCCAATTCTCGACGCAACCGCACAAAGGAGTCCTCCTTTAGGGGTTTCGTGAAAATATCGGCGATTTGCTTTTGGGTTTCAACGTACACTAATATGATGTCCTTTTTAGCTACATGATCATCTAAGAAATGGTGTCAGACATCTATGTGTTTTGATCGGGAATGGTGCACCGGATTCTTTGAAAGACAAATAGCACTTTGGTTATCCACCATGATAGGGCTAGTATCACAATGAATACCAAAATCCTTCAATGTGTGTCTCATCCAAAGAACCTGGGCACAAGCGGCACCGGCGGCAATATATTCCGCCTCGGTGGTTGAAAGTGATACCGAATTTTGCTTCTTGGAAAACCAAGAGACAAGAGAATTTCCTAGAAAATGGCAAGTGCCACTAGTACTTTTCCTGTCGGATTTGCATCCCGCATAATCAGCGTCACTATATGAGACTAACTCATATGTGCTAGATTTCGGATAAAGTCATCCAAAATCTAAAGTGTAACTTAGATAGCGAAAAATACGTTTAACCGCTACTAAGTGAGAATCCTTAGGTTGAGACTGATAACGAGCACATATGCATACGGCAAACATAATATCGGGCCTACTTGCGGTAAGATAAAGTAAACTACCTATCATACCTAGATATAGACGAATGTCTACATCTTTTCCGCCCGTATCCTTGTCAAGATGCGTAGTCGTGCTCATTGGAGTCTTTTTCCCGGAGGCATTCTCCATTCCAAATCGCTTTAGCAACTCCACCGTGTACTTTGTTTGGTGGATGAAGATTGCATCGTTCAATTGGCGAATTTGGAGACCTAAGAAATATTTGAGTTCGCCCATGTGGCTCATCTCAAATTGTTCCTTCATAACATTAGAAAACTCTTCGCAAAGAGCAAAATTAGTAGCACCGAAAATGATATCATCAACATAAATTTGAACTAATAAAATATCATTATTCGCATGCTTAATAAAAAGTGTTGAATCGGCTTCACCCATTTTAAAATTCAAATCCAAAAGAAAATTCTTTAGGCGATCATACCAAGCTCGAGGAGCTTGTCTCAACCCATAAAGAGCTTTCTTTAGTTTAAAAACATGATTTGGAAATTTTTCATTTATGAAGCCCGGAGGTTGAGAAACGTAAACTTCCTCAACGACATCTCCGTTTAAAAATGCACTTTTAACATCCATTTGAAATAATTTAAAATTCTTATGGCATGCAAAAGACAATAATAATCTAATTGATTCTAATCTAGCTACCGGAGCGAAGGATTCTTCGAAATCAATACCTTCCTCTTGTCGATAGCCTTGAGCAACTAACCGAGCTTTGTTCCGGACGACGACTTGGTTTTCGTCGGTTTTGTTCTTGAAGATCCACTTTGTCCCTATGACGGTGTGGTTCTTCGATGGCAATGGAACAAGCTCCCATACCTCATTCCTCTCGAATTGAATGAGCTCCTCCTCCATGGCTAAGATCCAAGCGCTATCTTCGCATGCTTCATTAATATTCTTTGGCTCTATCGATGAGGCAAAGGCACAATTTGCGAAGTGGTGAACTTGCGATCTCGTCTTGACACTATCATATATATTGCCAATGACTTGCTCATGGGGATGGTCACGAACCGAATGAAGCCGTTTGGGAATACCTTGATCACTAGGAACATTCTCAACAACTTCATTAGTTGGGTTAGTCTCAATAGAATCAATAGAATCATTAGACTTAGAATTATCAAACGAATCACATAAAACATCCAAAGAATCATTATCATTTGAAATTCTAGTTGGAACAAATCCTTCATTAAATGAGACATGAAGCGACTCCTCGATTGTTGAGGTTCGTTTGTTGAATATCCGGTAGGCTTTGCTACGCGTAGAATATCCAACAAAAATCCCCTCATCGGATCTTGGATCGAATTTGTCCAAACTACCATATGTGTTCTTAATAAAACATTTCGAACCAAAAACACGAAAATGTTTAACTTGAGGCAACCTACCAAACAACAATTCATAAAAAGTTTGTTTAGTGCCGGGCCTCAAAAGTATTCTATTAAACACATAGCAAGCGGTGTGTACCGCTTCCGCCCAAAATTGATGGCCAAGTTGGCTATCATCAAGCATAGTGCGAGCACACTCCACTAGCGTCCTATTCTTTCTCTCAACTACACCATTTTGAGGAGGTGCACGAGGGAAAGAGAAGGTGTGAGTAATACCAACTTCATCACAAAATGTCTCAAAAGACTCATTCTCAAATTCACCTCCATGATCACTACGAATAGTGACAATGGTGGTTCCTAAGAGATTTTGTACTTTCTTAACAAAAATTGTGAAGTTTTCAAAAGCTTCATTTTTATTACACAATGAAAATACCCAAGTAAATCTTGAATAGTCATCTACGATGACAAGTCCATACCTTGCATTTCCTAAGGAAGCTACTCTAGTTGGCCCAAATAAGTCTAGATGTAATAGCTCTAGTGGCCGATTAGTAGAGATGCTTTTCTTAGGTTTAAATGAAGATTTAGGAAGCTTGCCACGTTGACAACAATCACAAAAACTTTTCTTTTCAAAAACAAGCTTCGGAAAACCTTTAATAGAATTTAATTTCGAAAGCTTATAAAGTGTTCTAAAGTTCACATGTCCAAAGCGTCGATGCCATAAGTGTTGTTCACTTGTGTTGGCAACGAGACATTGTTCATATGACTTAGGAAGATCCAAAATATAAATGTCTTTATGACGAGTTCCGGAAAATAATAATTTATCGTTATCTTTTCTTAAAATATGACACAATCCTTTCGCAAAACTAACTTTGTAACCTTTGTCACAAAGTTGGCTTATTGAAATAAGATTGTGATTTAAACCACTAACAAGATAAACATCACTAATTAAGGGTTTAGAGGGGTTACCGACTTTACCAACACCTATGATGGTTCCGCTCTCGTTGCCTCCAAATACGACGCGGTTTCCATTCGCAATGGGAACCACTCCGGAGAGCAATCGAGCGTCACCCGTCATGTGTTTTGAACACCCGCTATCGAGTATCCAATTCCCTTTGGAGCTAAATTTAAATTTGTTGCTCCTTTTCTTTTTCTTTTCCTTGAGTACCTAAAGATAGAAACTTTCATATCATGGTACCCAAGGTCATTGGGTCCAAGGGATTAGACCTTTGGAAGCCAAGTCCAAGTGGACTTAGACTTCCCCACATAATTCTTACTATGCACAACATCCGAAAAATAAGCATTCATATACATTTGTTTTTCGTCCATGCTTGTGTCCTTTGGGCTCCAAATAGTGAAAATTTTGGGAGCCATCATCCTATTGGGTGCATGCATACGACGTTGATTTCTACGTGATGCATGTTGTGGATAGGCATACGGGACATGATGGAATGGTGCACGACGAGAATTATTCATATGATGAGGTGGGTGTACATATGCATGTGTGGGAACACGTGCGTGAGGGTGTCTCACATGGTGTGCACGTGCCCGTGAACGTGTAACATAGAAATCATCATATGTGTGAGATGGTGGAGTAGGACGTGTGTTCCTACGTGGCATGATATTGGTGTACATGTAGGCATGCCCCTTCTTTGGAGGTCCACCCAAAGTGGGTTTCTTTCCAAAAGAGGGTGTGGACGAGGTGGAAGCACCATTGGTAGATGAACTACCAATAGACTGTTTGCTCCCACTCGTTGAGGCTTCGGAAGTTGGCCTAACAAAAGTAGTGACCGACTTGGATGAATTTCCCATCATATACCCCAAGCCAATGTGGTGTTTGGCCGGAAGTAAATCTTTTAGGATATTATCCAAATGGCCCTTACCCTTGTTGAATTTGTTGATTCGGCCCAATGTGTCCTCATATTTCTCTTTGAGAGAACGCAAAGAAGTATCCAAAGTGGATATTTGCGATGTGAGCACATAAACACGAGATTTAAGATTTTCGTTCTCAATACTCAAAGTCGAGTTTTGAGAAGTTAAATCCGCTATCTCATGTTCTTCCGCATCCTCAATGCTAACATGTTCAAGTTTAGATTTGAGATTCACAATCTCATTTCTTAACTCTTCAACAACGGTGTCGTTGTTGGTGATGATAGTCTTAGGCGAGGTTTGAATGCTAGCTAGGTCATCTTTTACTTTAGTATATCGATTTACTAACTTAGTGTATTTTGACCAAAGTTGAGAGTTAGCATTTCTAAGATCATCTATCGTTGCCTCATCGCTTTCGTCATTACTATCATCGGAAGAGGAGGATCCTTGATCGTGCTCCTCTCTTGCCATGAAACACATGTGCGCTTGCTCCACGTGCTCATCGTCCGACTCACCGCTTGAAGAATCATCGGAGTCGGCGAAGGTAGCTCCGACAAGTCCCTTCTTGTTTCCTTTCGTGTACTTCTTGGACTTGTCATACTTTGGCGCCTTCCACTTCTCCTTTTGCTTATTGAGGGGACACTCCGCTTTCATGTGTCCCGGCTTATTGCACTTGAAACACAAAGGAGAGGAAGAGGCGTTAGAAGAACCAAATTTACCTTTGGTCTTGAAGTTACCTTTTCGGAAGAAACGGTTGAACTTCTTGGCCATGAGTGCCATGGACTCCAAGTCCAACTCGTTTTCCGAGTCTTCATCATCGGTTGATGTGGATGTGGATGGAGCGGCTTTGAAGGCAATAGCCTTTTTCTTTGGCTCGTCTTGCTTTAGATAAGACTTCATCTTTTCTTGCAATTTGAGCTTGCTATCCTTGCGTACCTCGTACGACATTAAAGTACCCATTAGTTGAACTACGGTGTACTTATTCATGTCATTACCTTCCTCGATGGCGAAGGTGCGTTTCTCCCAAGAAGAAGGAAGTCCTTCGATTAGCTTTGAGCACTTCTCCTTTTGAGTGTAGGACTTGCCGAGGGCCTCTAACTCGTTTATTATGTCAACGAAGCGAGCGTAATATTCTTTCATCTTCTCGCCCTGTTGCATATGAAACATTTCGTAATCTTTGTTTACGACTACGAGTTTAGAGTCTCTTACCCGACTCGTCCCTTCATGAAGTATGAGGAGGGAGTTCCAAATTTGATATGCACTCTTACATGTGCATATCTTATTGAAGTCCTCTGGCTCCAATGCGCATTGCAAGGCGTTCATTGCCTTGGCATTGCTTACCTCCGCGGCGACCTCCGCGGTTGTCCATTTCTCAAAGTCTTCTTCTTCGGGCTCGATGTACTCCTTCATTGTAGTCCTCCATAAAGATGCACTTCGGAGGAAGGTTTCCATCCGACATTTCCAGTACCCGTAGTTGGTACCGTTGAAGAATGGAGACCTCGTAGAGGAATGTCCTTCCATCACCGAAGATGCTCCTTCACGGTTCCTGAAGGTGTCATAGTTGGAAGGTGGACGCACGGTCTTGTTGTCGTTGGCAGACATAGCTGAGTATCTGGCTCTGATACCAAATGTAATGCCCTACCAGCTACTGCACAAGTACTAGAGGGGGGGTGAATAGTACTTTAAAATAATAAGGAGTATAATTCCAAATTAAATTGCAAACAACTATCAAAACAATTTGCGGAAGCTTAAATTGTATGACAACACAAAATTAACAATGCTAACAAACGAAGTTAATGGGTTCTGATCCACCCAAGTCTCCCCGACTTGTTCCCGGTGATCCTACGTCCCAACCACCCGGATCCCCTCCGGATACTTGAGTTAGAAACCCTAACTCAAGATTTCCACTATGAATATCTTGTGAAACACCTTCACAAGATCAAATCATACATGCAATGGCAAAGTGAATCCCACAACCCGGGATCACAATCTTCTCTCACAACTGAGAGAATCACAAGCAATATAAATGAGTTATATTGAAATAAACAAATCTTACCACAAAATCCTATACCTTGAGTTTTTCTTACCCAAATGGTGAAATGGAGGATTTGAGGAAGATGAAGTCACCAAGACCTAGCACCAAGGAAATGACCAGCAATCGGTGCCTAGGGATGATTTGGAGACTAGGATCAAGCAATAGCTTGAAGATCTCACCAAGAACAAGCTTCTCTCTAGATCTAGAAATGAGAGAGAATGGGTTTCTTGTGAGGAAGAGAGCTTTAGATTAGAGTGAGAATGGCTATCTCTTTATAACTCAATGAATCTCTTAATGGCAGCTCTAACCTAGATAGAAATGACCTAGGTTCGTATTTATAGGAACCCAAAAACACAAGTTAGGTCATTCACCAACGGATAGAAATCTGTGAGACTTAGTCGGTCAAAGAACAATCACTGACCGACTAGTTCATCAACTAGTCGGTCAGTCAAACAACGTGGACCGACTAAGAGTAGATCTGAGAAGAGATAGAATTTCAGACCTAGAAATCTAGTCGGTCCAAGAAGACTTTCTGACCGACTAGTTTCACAACTAGTCGGTCAGTCAGTGAACGTAGACCGACTAAGAGGCAAAATGACTAGTCTGAATGCAAAGTGACTTAGTCGGTCCAAGAACAAAATTTGACCGACTAAATTGTCAACTAGTCGGTCACCAAACGTACTTAGACCGACTAACGATAAACAGTAGCTTAGGAGAAATTTAGAGTGAACAGTAAGTCACAACTAGTCGGTCAAAGAAGCATCACTGACCGACTAGTTCACAAACTAGTCGGTCGGTGAGTCAACGTAGACCGACTAACTGTAAACAGTAAAGTCCAAGAAATTAAGGAATCAAACTAGTCGGTCCAAGAACAGTTACCGACCGACTAGATCACCATCTAGTCGGTCAGTACTTGTTCTTGTACCAACTAACATGCACATACAAATCCGAATCGAAGCGCGACGCTTCGAGGAAGTTAGAATGAACTTGTGCAAGGATCCTAGAGCTACGAAATGAGCGTAATGAAGATAGAAACGTAAGATATACTCAAGGCTTAACATTCTATATATCGAAGCTAAAAGACTATAAATAAAACCTTAATAAACGGTCTTCGAGAGCTTCGATTGAATCTTCATAACTTCCAAAGCGTCGCAAGAGCTTCAACGAAGCTTTAGGCATGAATATGAGCTTTAGGAAGTGTTGAGATGTCGCTTTGAATGTTCTCGTGAAATTGGCGACGATCTCCCAAACTGCGCTCACAAATTGTTAGTTCATGGATTATTTATGTTTGCTCATCATCAAAACCAAATCCGGGGAGTCCAATATTCAACAGTTCATGGCCTTGCGTGTATAATTCGTCGAAATCGGGCAATGAATCCTTTTATTCTTGGACAGCTCTCTCTGCCCCGAAAGCTGTTGGCAAATCAGCCGAGGAGCTCATTCTCCTGGATTTCCCACTTGGCTTTCTCCTCCAGCAAAGCTTTTTCCGCTCGCTCCCTCGAGGCGGTTTGGGCTGCTTCCCTCTTACGGGACTCACTTAACTCGTGCTTGTGCTTGGGTACCCGGTTTCGTCTCAATTTGCACAGAAGCCCCAGTCTATCCAGCTCCGTCTGAGACTTCTCCACGGCCATCTTAACAGCCCCTAAGGTGACTTCATGATTAGCCACCACCGATGCATGTCGATACAACACAGCATTGGCCACGAGAGTCTGCATACAAGGCATAATAGTCAACATCCATGCCTGCAACGTCCGTAATGAAGACTAGCACAGTAGTTACCTGGACATTTGTGTTGACGGCAATCGAAGCGGGTCTTTCATAATCGACCCTCTCTAGAACGGCCCTATCAGACGGAAGGGTTACGTTTTCGGTAATCCGAGAGGCGGTCCCGTACTCCAAAAGAGTAGAATCGTCTCTCTTTATTGGAAATTCAATTTAAATGAGCTCCTCTGCGGGACAATCAAATAAGCCTGAGACGATCGACTCTCCAGCAAAAGTGGTCTGAATTCATCGGGAATATCCTCAGCCAAAGACACTGGAGGGAACAGACCCCCAGGCCAGGAATCCTGATGCAGAAGGGGCTCCGGAGGGGGGCGGGTTTTCCCTGAATCCCCCTCTAGTCGAGTTCCATGTTTCTGCTCGAGAATGTGGGTCTCGCCAAGCAATTGACTCGCATCCGAAGGCCCATGCCGACCCCCTGCGTCAGTCGACCCAGATAGCTCCGAGTCACTAAGGCGAAGTCGCCGCCTTTTCTTATTTACCTTAACTGACTTCTTTTTCTGCTGGAGATTCGCCAGCTCAGGCGCCCCATGAGCAACAATGGGCAGTTCCTCTGATGATCGATCTGTTCCTTTCTCCGAAGATGTAATGGCCCTAGTGCCATATACGTAGGGCATGCCTATTCTTGTATACAGGTGGGCATCTATGTGTGTTACTTGTCCATATGGTGTGTATTTGGATGTCTAGTATATTTGTATGCTTTAAGTGAGTGTGTTTGAATTCTATTTGTATGTGTGTACTATATATTTGAAGTGAAGTCTATAGTTATGGATATATGTAGTATCCTAGATATGTGTTGTGGTGGGTGGGTATATGTTTAGTAAAGGGGGAGTGTGCAAGGTAGTGGTCTCTTTGTAATTAGAGAAGTGGTGTGTGTATTAGAAATATGGCAGTGTAAGGAGGGGTACTAGTGTGAAAGGGGTTTGGGTTAGCAGCATCTTTAGTGTGTGTTAGTGATGGCATATTTGTTATTCAGTGGAGGTATGTGCACTAAGGAATGGTAAGCTTGTAAATTGGGGGCTTTCTAGAAGATGACACCTCATTCTTCTACACCCTTCTCCTCTTTTCTTTTCCCTTCTCTTTTCATTTTTTATTCCTTTATATTTTTGTTTCCTTTTTCTCTTAAGGGGGGGACGAATCCCATCAGGGATACATAACAAAAAAAGAGAAAAGAAGAAAGGAAGAAAGAAGAAAGAAAGGAGAAAGAGAGAGGAGGATTGAGGAGAAAGAGAAAGAGAAGGAGAAATCAAGGGTGAAACCAAGGAAAGGAGAAGAGGAAGAAGAAGGAGAAGAGAGGAAGCTTTCATGGAGGTAGGATTCCCCTCTCCAACTTGTATTTCATTTGCATGCATGCTTCCTTGTGAAATAACTTAGCGTTGTGTTCATGGAGCTATTCTGGAAATTTCCAGCAGTTTAAGCCGCTGTTAAAACGTGCATATCTCCTAACCTAGATCAGAATAGAAGTTGAAAAAAATATTCCTGTAGTTCACGAAATCCTACCCCAAAATCATATAAATTTTGATATATGTTCAATTCAGAAATTAGGAGCAAAAATTACATCTTTATAATATTTCTGTTTGATTTTCAATTTTGACACAGTTTAGTAAAATTGACCTCAGTACCTGCACACACAATGAAATTTTATGTTCTTGGTCTTGTTGGAAAGTTAACAAGTTTTTCTAAAATTTCATCACAATGTATATTTTGCGAAATTCTGGCTTCAACATGTCCAAAAACAGCAATCTTTACAGACTCTAAAATCTGTCTGGAAAACAGATTTGACAGACTTCACCAAATAAATCACCATAAATTATTTACTTTATATATTTACACGAAATTTTATCTGTGGATCCAAAACTTCCATATCTACAAATTTTGTTAATAAACTTTTGCCAAATTGGCATTAGAAATTGCTGATTTCTGTTGTTGTTTATGACTGCTGGTAATTTTCAGCAAACTGAACTGTTTTGTGATGTTTCAAATTGTGTTTTATTTTCAATTCCATGTTTACATGTTATTGCTTAATGTTGCTATATGAAAGTGAGTTCATGTTATGCATGTCTAAAGAAATTGTGGTCATCTGTATGATGCCCGTTATATGTTCGATGAAATGCCTCAATGAAAGAAATTCATGGAAATGGGAGACGTAACCTTGTGTATGTTCGTAGAATGAGGTATAATATGGATGCATGATGTCGGGTGACATGTATGTCATGTCTTCAGCTATGATGTGCTGATGAATTGTTGTGACTAGGATGAATGGCATGACACCTCGATATGACGTTGGAAATGTGAATTATCTTTTACATGAAAGCATTGTGTCCCTATGTTTCTTTATGTTCTTCTTTACATTTTGTAAATTCATGAAAATGACTAAGTCCTCTAAAAGGAGGGTGACACGGGGATTAGGGGACACTAGGTAGTGGGAAAAACATGAGGGGCTGGACAGTTGTGGTGGTTGGTGGCCCTCCTGTTCTTACCCGAGTGGCGGGGAGTGGCGAAAATGAGGAGAATTGGAGAAAATGTGAAGGGGAAATAAGAAGAAAATATGGCTCCTTTAGTAAGAGCGTGTCTCGGGGAGTTTGCCTGTTCCACCTCGACTGGGGGTGAGGTCCAGTCCCAAGAGGGTCTACCCACTACGTAGGGTCCAAATCACTAATTGATTACCCTCATTATTTCGTAGCGTTGGTAAATGTTGTTTACTTGTGTAATTTCTTTTTGGTGGCACCTTGTGTATTTCCTTCTTGGCCCATGCCGTGACTCTTTATGTTATATATGATTCGGTGTACTAACTCTCTTTTGCAGCAACACACCAGTACAGTAGGTACGTTTTCCTACTGTTGCCTTAACATTATGTAGCTTCGTCTTCCCTTGCATGCTATGGTACTGTACATCATATTCCATGCATATTAGTTCATGCCTGTAAATGATATACTACATGGAGTTGGGATATCCGACTGGGACACTCGTTGACGTGCCCCCGTTGACTTTTCAGGTGTTGGTTCTTGGAGTCGGTAGCAGGTGGAGCAGTGGAGTCCAGTGGCAGAGTTAAGGATGTGGCGTGGAGAGAGGAGAGCAGATAGAGAGTTGTTGTACTTGGGGTTTACTTGTGGGGTAGAACTGAGATGGTGTATCAGTTATTGTAGTATGAATTTATGGATGATGTACTTTTAGTGGTGTTTTCTGGTTGGCTTAGTTGTTGTTCTTGGTTGTTGTTTAGCTTTGTTTGTGGTCTATATAGTTGATATCTCGTATTGTCTGGCAGCCTTTGTTGTTGTTGCTTGGAAACATTACAGGTGCTACCCCAGCAGTGCGCAGTGGACCTACTGATTATTGTGTTTCTTTTCTTTCTTCATTCGTAACACTCGCTATTCTGGGATCATCTGGGACGGATTCGTACTTCCCGGGTATCCTGGGGGAGCGGGGCGTTACATTTGGTGGCCCATGCAGGTCACTGCACTGCGGTTGTTTAAGGGTAGTGCGTGTAGGGTTCCGAGGGAAGATGAATCTTAAAGTGGGTAGGAGTCCTGCCTTGAGATATAGCTCTGATGTTTGAAGCCGAGGTGTAGAGTCCATGAGGATAGACATGGGTAGTTGGTTGGATATATATGTGTGTGTGTATGTGGTTATGTGTTTGCATAGATATACAAGTATTGTATGCCAGTTGTCAAGTATATTTGTGTGCTATACTCATGTGTGTATCTGTAGTTATACATATAGGTATATGCTACTACCTTAGCTACTTGCGTGCCTATTTGTCGGTATGTGATATTAGGAGTATATGTATTAATAAATGGTTGACTTATGAGTAGTGTGTAGAATTCAGTTATATACTTGATTGAGGTGCATGTAGTGTATAGATGTACTATGCTGTGGCTATATAATGTATGTGATTTATACACATGTAGGTGTTCAAATGCATGAGCAGATCCTTGAGCTCCACCCATGTATGTGTGGATGTATCTTAAGCGTATTAGTTGTGGTATGAGTTAATATATGTGATGAGTATATGATACATGTATGGCTGCTGGTATGCTTACACCTGTATATGGATGAATATAGTCATGTTTGGTTATATATGTGTATTGATATTGAACTAGTAGACCTTGTATGATGAAACATCTGTGAATGTTGGAAGGATACTAGGAGACATACCTGATTGTATATTTGAATATAGTGGTGCATGTGTATATGTGTTAATATATGGTAACCTATAAGTAGTAGGTATCATAGAACTATATAAGTGATTGAACTTTATGCGATGTATAGATATGGTGTGCCATAGTATATATGTACATGCAGATTATGTAGATCCATGTGTGGACCTTTGTGTTCCGCTCAGGTATGAGTGGGCATGCCCTAGGTGTATGAACATTGTGTGCTTGGTATATATTTGGAAGATGTTACTGTTGTATGTATGGTGGTAAGCGGATACGCTTACCCGTGAGTGGATGGATGTACCATCGTATGGATACTTGTGCATATTGATATGTGTGATGACACATATGTGTATGTGTGTACGTATGTATGTATCTATGATGTAAGCTTATGTATGTACCGGTAGATCTACCATATTTATCGTCGAGTAGATTTCTGTTATATACACATGTGTGCAGTTGCCGCTAAATTTGTAGCTATAGCTCCTATCCTAGATAGTTATATGAGTAAGGGTCGGTATGCTGATATTGTGTAGTGTATGTGACTGATGAGGGTGGATCTATAGTTGTATGCATAGTAGGGCTATTGTATTGATCGAAATGTATGTAGTGTGGATGTATAGAGTATGGATCCATGTGTGGATCCCTGTGTCCCACTCATGTGTGAATGGGCATACTCTGAGTATAATAGTATATTATGTTTCTCTATTGTATTGCGTATACATATGTGGGGACATATGTGATATGTATATAGGTCTATGTATGGTTGCAAGCGCCTATGCTCATGCATGTGTGTGGTGAATATACAATGATATGGATAGCTGTGTGTATAAACTTTGATCTACGACTTTCTACTATATGTATATAGGTATTTGGATGTACCTAATATGTGTTTATAATCAAATGTACGTGTATGTTGGTATGATCTGTATAGGTGTGTGCACATGCATGGGTAAGTGTATGCCCGGTTATGTGTAAGACTATTTGATATGTGTGTAAGTGAATGCACATGGGTATGCCTTGCTTTTGTGATAGTATATGTATGCATGTGTTATAGTGACCTTAATGTCTGCGTCTGCTCATCCTTAAGTTTACCATTAATTTGGAAAGTCTGAGGACGGACTTTATTTTAAGGTGGGTAGAATGTAACAGCCCTAGTGCCATATACGTAGAGCATGCCTATTCTTGTATACATGTGGGTATCTATGTGTGTTACTTGTCCATATGGTGTGTATTTGGATGTCTAGTATACTTGTGTGCTTTAAGTGAGTGTGTTTGAATTCTATTTGTATGTGTGTACTATATATTTGAAGTGAAGTCTATAGCTATGAATATATGTAATATCCTAGATATGTGTTGTGGTGGGTGGGTGTATGTTTAGTAAAGGGGGAGTGTGCAAGGTATTGGTCTCTTTGTAATTAGAGAAGTGGCGTGTGTATTAGAAATACGGTAGTGTAAGGAGGGGTCATAGTGTGAAAGGGGTTTTGGTTAGTAGCATCTTTAGTGTGTGTTAGTGATGGCATATTTGTAATTCAGTGGAGGTATGTGCACTAAGGAATGGTAAACTTGTAAATTGGGGGCTTTCTAGAAGATGACACCTCATTCTTCTACACCCTTCTCCTCTTTTCTTTTTCCTTCTCTTTTCATTTTTTATTCCTTTTTATTTTTGTTTCCTTTTTCTCTTAAGGGGGCCGAATCCCATCAGGGATTAACAACCAAAAAGAGAGAGAAGAAGAAAGGGAGAAAGAAAGAAAGGAAGGGGAAAGAGAAAGAGGAAGATTGAGGAGAAAGAGAAAGAGAAGGAGAAATCAAGGGGGAAACCAAGGAGAGGAGAGGAAGAAGAAGAAGGAGAAGAGATGAAGATTTCATGGAGGTAGGATTTCCCTCTCCAACTTGTATTTCATTTGCATGCATGCTTCCTTGTGAAATAACTTAGCTTTGTGTTCATGGAGCTATTCTGGAAATTTCCAGCATTTTAAGCCTCTGTTAAAACGTACATATCTCCTAACCTAGATCAGAATAGAAGTTGAAAAAAAAATATTCATGTAGTTCACGAAATCCTACCCTAAAATCATATAAATTTTGATATATGTTCAATTCAGAAATTAGGAGCAAAAATTACATCTTTATAACATGTCTGTTTGATTTTCAGTTTCGACACAGTTTAGTAAAATTGACCTCAGCACCTGCACACACAATGGAATTTTATGTTCTTGGTCTCGTTGGAAATTTAACAAGTTTTTATAAACTTTCATCACAGTGTATATTTTGCGAAATTCTTACTAAAACGTGTCCATAAATAGCAATCTTTACAAACTCTAAAATCTGTCTGGAAAACAGATTTGATAGAATTCACCAAATAAATCAGCATAAATTATATACTTCATCTTTTTGCACGAAATTTTATCTGTGGATCCAAAACTTTCATATCTAAAAATTTCATTTATAAACTTTTGCCAAATTCGCATTAGAAATTGTTGATTTTTGTTGTTGTTTATGACTGCTGGTAATTTTCAGCAAACTGAACTGTTTTGTGATGTTTCAAATTGTGTTTTATTTTCAATTCCATGTTTACATGTTATTGCTTAATGTTGTTATATGAAAGTGAGTTCATGTTATGCATTTCTAAAGAAATTGTGGTCATGTGTATGATGCCCGTTATATGTTCGATGAAATGCCTCAATGAAAGAAATTCTTGGAAATGGGAGACATGACCTTGTGTATGTTCATAGAATAAGTTATAATATGGATGCATGATGTCGGGTGACATGTATGTCGTGTCTTCAGCTATGATGTGTTGATGAATTGTTGTGACTAGGATAAAGGGCATGACACCTCGATATGATGTTCGAAATGTGAATTATCTTTTACATGAAAGCATTTTGTCCCTATGTTTCTTTATGTTCTTCTTTACATTTTGTAAATTCATGAAATGACTAAGTCCTCTTAAAGGAGGGTGACACAGGGATAGGGGGACACTAGGTAGTGGGAAAAACATGAGGGCTAGACAGTTGTGGTGGTTGGTGCCCTCATGTTCTTGCCTGAGTGGCGGAGAGTGGCGGAAATAAGGAGAATTGGAGAAAATGTGAAGGGAAAATAAGGAGAAAACTGAGCTCCTTTAGTAAGAGCGTGTATCAAGGAGTTTGCCTGTTCCACCCCAACTGAGGGTGAGGTCCAGTCCCAAGAGGGTCTACCCACTACGTAGGGTCCAAATCACTAATTGATTACCCTCATTATTTCGTAGCGTTGGTAAATGTTGTTTACTTGTGTAATTTCTTTTTGGTGGCACCTTGTGTATTTCCTTTTTGGCCCATGCCGTGACTCTTTACGTTATATATGATTCGTTGTACTAACTCTCTTTTGCAGGAACACACCAGTACAATAGGTACGTTTTCCTACTGTTTCCTTAACATTATGGATCTACGTCTTCCCTTGCCTGCTATGGTATTGTACGTCATATTCCATGCATATTAGTTCATGCCTGTAAATGATATACTACATGGAGTTGGGATATCCTACTGGGACACGCGTTGACGTGTCCCCGTTGACTTTTCAGGTGTTGGTTCTTGGAGTCGGTAGCAGGTGGAGTAGTGGAGTCCAGTGGCAGAGTTAAGAGTGTGGGGTGGAGAGAGAAGAGCAGATAGAGAGTTGTTGTACTTGGGGTTTACTTGTGGGGTAGAACTGAGATGGTGTATCAGTTATTGCAGTATGAATTTATGGATGTTGTACTTTTAGTGGTGTTTTCTGGTTGGCTTAGTTGTTGTTCTTGGTTGTTGTATAGCTTTGTTTGTGGTCTATATAGTTGATATCTCGTATTGTCTGGCAGCCTTTGTTGTTGTTGCTTGGAAACATTACAGGTGCTACCTCAGCAGTGCGTAGTGGACCTGCTAATTATTATGTTTCTTTTCTTTCTTCATTCGTAACACTCGCTACTCTTGGATCATCTGGGACGGATTCGTACTTCCCGGGTATCCTGGGGGAGCGGGGTGTTACAGAAGAATGCATTCGAGGAGATAACTTGCTCTCCTCAGCTTCTCTGATAGAACCCTTGATCGCTTCCCTCAGCACAGGGTCCACCTGATACTCCAGACCAACCATGCCTGCAAGAGAAAAACATGGTACGCCATGGAACGAAGATCAAACAGTTGATGGGCAAGATTGAATTGATCTTTCGTCAATACGGTCCGACGCAGCACCAAGTCAGACCACAACCACTTCTTCCTCCTTATATTCTTCGTGAGGCTTAACAATGCATTGGCGGCTTCCTTCTCCACTTCGGACAATGGTTTGTCCTCGACGAGACCTAAGTCAGGCACACCACACCCGGTGCAAAAGCTCGCATCACCTTGATAGACCACAAACACGAACTCCTCTTTCCAATTGGAATTCGAGGAAGGGTGATCATCGAATAGCTTCCTGCCTCGGTGGGCCGTTATTATATACCAGCCTGGGTCCTTGAGGGATGGGATCGAGAAGAAGTAACTAAACAACCTCATCGACGACTCAACCTTCTTCATCACGCACAGAGTAATGAAGCCAACCAATACACCAATGGTGTTAGGCATCAGCTGACAAAAGGAAAGGTTCAATGTGCTCAGTACATAATGCATGAATGGGTGCATGGGGAATCGAATCCTTCGTTAGAAGGCTTTGACGTAAACCCCGACCTCCCGATCGCCAGGACGATGAACCCTTTCACCCCTCCCCGACAACCGGATCTGATAATCAAGCCGGACATATTTTCTCTGGAGTTCAGGAAATTGATCGGCTCCAACTTTAGATATCTGGTTGACGATCAGACCAGGCGCCATAGCTCCCTCTTTGTTCTTCTACGTTACAGGAACCAAGCTCCTTCCAGAGGCAGGGACGGATGATGAAGCCATTTTCAAGAGGAGAAATCTGAATCAAGAGCGATGAAGACGATAGCTTCAAATTTCCACTCTGGAACCGTCTTATATCGACTAGACAATTGCAGCGTGATGAGACACGTGTCGAAGATCCGAGGCTCTTAACATCTTTGATTTCAAACTGGTGAATCATCCAAATCAGCAAAGCGGGTGCTTTGGCGCCTAAAACTTGAGAATTAATTCCTCGACTACCGTGCCCCATTAATGCAATGTAACGTCACTTGACCCCAACAGGCAAACTGTCTGAGGTCGAGCGACGGGAGCCATTGTTGAGTCATCGGGCCGTCACTCGAGGAGACTTGTTTGACAAGCGACTAAGGCTCACAGAGCCCACGAGAGAAGCCCGAAACTGACTCAGTCAAGGCCTACATACTAGTCGCCCGTTGAACTCCTACCAATTGAACGTGAGATTGAAGGTGATCTCATAAATAGCGACGACGTGGGCTACTGTTACCCCTATTAAAGGGGGGAGATCATGGCACCATAATGGGTGACCATTATCCTCCCAACGTCACTGAAGAGACCCCAGAGGTCTATAAATACAGGAAGACGGACAGAATAGAGGAGGTACGAGATCTGATACTCCGAGACTACACATGTTATCTAATATTTCTTCCACAAAAGAGCTTGCGATGCTAGACCTGAGACGAGCCTCCGTGGGTCGATCTCAGCTGCTCCAAGCTCCCTCCCTCTCTTAAGTTCCATTCTAACTTAAGCATCGAACCTAGATCCGACCCCCTGACGATTCCTTGTGGTGCAGATCATCAAGCCACAATCCTACAAGAGGGTCGCATCTGAGCTTCCCAACACCGATCGAACAAGCCCTGCGAGTCAACGACAATCCACCATTGACCCAGGTTCCTCCAACCTAGGGTCCCACTCAACCGACTGACAAGGCTCTGACACAGCAACAAAGGATCCACGTCAGCATCTCAATTGCTTTGGTCATTTTTGGCCTTAACACTTTGCAAGATAGGTTTGCCCTGCTCCTTGGATAGTAAAAGATTCTGCAAAGGAGCTTTCTTTCTATAGGGCGTTTTCATAAAAGTGTTTTATGATTTCTTTTTCTTCTTCTTCTTCTTCTTCTTCTTCTTCCATGTCTGCTAAGCCTTGGGCTAGATGCTAGAAAAGCCTTATGGAAGCTTGCTCAAAATCCTTCAGTGCTCTCGAAGCTTTAGGTTCTACCTAGGATCTGTTTTTTGTGCTATTCATAAACATACGTGGGAATGATGTTTGTACTTCTGTTGTGGTATATGAGCTCTCTAGTTTAATTTTAATTATGTGATTTATAGTACCTGTGAGCACTAATTTTTATTAAATTAATTTTGGCCATTTTTGTATTTATTATTTTTCAAAGGGGATGCCCTTTTGTAATGTATAGTAAATTTAGGACGTAAATCTACCTGAAGGTTGCTAAGGGCAGGAGATCCATGGAGTTGAGATGGATCAAAGAGGTGCTTTGCAAGGTGTTGCTAGATGGTAGCCATCCTACTGGGACCATGAAGTTTACTTAGTTTATTAGGGTACACCAGAGAGCTTACATGCATTTTGTGATGTTTGTAATTTAATTCATGTGATGGTTAAATTACGATGGTTTTTGATTTCACGGCATGACATATAATTTTATATTGTAAAGGTCTTACCACCGCTCTGCCATAATTATCTATCCTATGGTGATGAGGTGGTCCCGTGGCCTCGTACAATAATTATATGTGTTTTTTGTTTTTCGAAAATTAGACTTCCTTTATGTTTTATGATAACTCCGTGGGACGTCTATGATGTGAAATTGTGGATTTTTAAAATGTTAGTTTTAGAAATAGGCCAGAATTAGTGTTAACGAATTCGAAAGAACCCACAAAATATATCAATGAAGCATAATTTTGATAATCGGTGTTCTTAAGGTATTTATGAGCCGGTGTCTGGAATCGTTTGGTGTCTAGGCTTGGATCACCCTAGTAGGGCTTGTCCTAACTAGGGGTAAGTGATCCTACCTGACCAAACCTGCCTGGTCGTGTTCAACTGGATCAATCTAAAACTCCAATTATCAATAATACAGTCATTGATTATATTCTAATGAATTACGTTAAAATTCTTTTTAGAAATAGTCGTAGCCCTCCTTACTTTGGGAATTTGGCAACTGAGGATCCTTGTTATGGCTGGTGTTGGGAAATTGAGACCCACCCTAGTAGATTTTGATGATGTGCACAAGGGATATGAAGACTAACATATTTGTTTCAAGTATGTATAAAAATTATTTTATATCCATGAAGTTTTTGAGTGCATTGTGAAGAAAAACGAAGAAAAACGGGCCAAGATCAAAAGTCTACTAATGAGCCATGATTTGAAGAATATGAAGGCTCCGACATATATAGCTTACGAAGACTTAAGATCAAGGAAGAATAGCTCAAGACAAAGAATGAAGAATAAAGGCTAGTCAAGTGTGCTTGTGTAAATTATATTTTAAAAATGTTAAAGCCACTATATATTTGTTAAACACACATAAATTCTTGAAAAATGGATTTTAAATATGCCAAACCATATATTATTTAAAAATATTTTTTATAAAATACTTTCAGGTGTTTTTGAGTATAAAACTTCTTTGTCAAATAATAGCCAACTATCCTCACCAGATAGCCGGCTACTGACAGAAAGATTTTGTCAAAATAACCCCTACTATCCTCAGAAATAGCCGACTATCTGGGTCAACTTTGACAGTTTTGGCAGTATTCATTTAAACTATTCGTTAACTAGCCGTTAAAGGAGACTTTTTGAGTAGATTTCCAGCTAATTTCAAGCTGATTTTATGCTAATATTTCTCTGTATATAGCTATGATTTCATATGTTTTAAAAATATCATTTTTTCTATTGATAGAAATCTCTCTTGTGCTAAAAGTCCTCAAAGCTCAAATTATTGTTCTTCAAATTTCTAAAGGCTACTAATTTTATTTCTATTGTGCTAATTTTTAAGATCACTTTCAGTTTAATTTTTAGCCTTTCAATAGCTCTTGTTTTTAATTTGATCTCCAAGCCTTAAAAGTTTTTCTTTGATATTCAAATTGCAAGGCTATTACTTTTTAATCTTTGTGTTTTAAATCCATAACTTTTCAAAGATTAAAAGTCTTGAATATTGATCTCTAAAAGCCCAAGTGCTAATATTTTAGAAGATCAAATTCAAGTTATTTCCTTTAATCAATTTTGTGATTATTTATATCGTTTACTTGATCAAAAGGATTTCGATTTCTTTTAGCCACAATATTCACAAATATATACATTGACTATAGAAATCATTGTATTTCATTTTCAGATCTATTGTAAGTATTTGGAGAAGACTTGAGTTGTAATTCACGTGTTATAAGAAAAGTTTGTGTTGGAAATCCTAGTTGGTTGTAACTAGGTGCATGCGTGGAAAATCATAGTTGGTTGTAATTAGTTGTTGGATATTCCTAGGGATGGAAGCTAGGTGCTTGTATTGCGTGTTGCAATATAGTGGATTAAATCCGAAGGAAGTCGGGGACTCGACGTAGGCCAAGGTTGGGCTAAACTAGGATAAAATTCTCTGTGTCTGCGTTGTGATATTTTTCTATCTCTTACTTATTATTTATCGCTTGAATCTTTTTAATTCCGCTGCAGCATATATTCAAGCATATTATATTGTTGATTAAGTACAAATTGAGGCAACTCGATTTGAGACTTAGGCAACTCATAGAAGGACTCTCATTCAGCGAAAAAGTTTTTAATTGACAACTTTATTCAACACCCTTCTAGTGTTGTCTGACATCCACAGGAATCCTACGCTTGGTCTCATAGCGAGGTTAAGGCGATGGCATCAACACACATGCTCAGATCAGATCATTCCATTGGCGCACCTCCTCACTTCGCTGGAACAAATTTTCAGAGATGGAAAAAGCAGATAGAAATATTCATCACAGCAACCAACCTTGAGTAGGGAACATTTCTACAAGAACCATATGAAGCTCCTACCTCTCGAGCTACTTGGACCATTGATTAGAAAGAGATCTATGGAATAAAAATCAAGGTAATGCACATATTATATTCATGTTTATCTGATAGTGTGTTTGATGATATTGTAGAAGAAAACGCCGCATAACTAATCATAAAGACATTGGAAGAAAAATATGGAGAACTCAAAATTGAAGATCAATCTATGGAGACATAAGCAATCAAAGAGAGAGACGAAGAGAACTTTCGAGATGAAGTATGTCTAATGGCATATCAAGATGACTCAGAAGAGGTAAGTGACTCTAACTCAGACAATGATGATGAATTTGTTTTGGAGGTTGAGTACGAGAAATTATATATGGCATTTGAAAAATTAAGAAAGAAGAATAAAGAGTTAAAAAATCTCATAGAACTTTGATTAATGACCAAGATGAACTCAAAACCATGCATGATATCTTGCTACATGTTCATGTTAATCTTAAAGGTTGCTATGATAATTTATCTAGTCATATTGTTTTAAAGTTAGATAGAATTGTTTCATCTCATGATCATAATGATGCTTGCATGTTATTGAATGATTATGAATGTTTAAAATTCAAGCATGATGGATTGGTATGCAAATATGACAATTTAGTATGTAAGTATGATTCTTTGCTTTGTAGTAATAATTTATTGAAGGATGAGCATGATGTATGTATTTTAAATTTGAATAATAAATTGATATGCGTGTTAATGACTTGTGCACGAGTAAGCTTAAGCATGAGGAGTTAAATCTTAAGCTTGATATGTCTAAGAAAAACTCAAATGCAAAAGCTACTCATTCACAGACCCATGTTTACACAACACATTGTGATGATAAGAATGCTAAATCCTCTTGTTCACATGCCAACCATGTTAAGAAACACCGTGCGTTTATTTATGGTAATTATGCTATATCACATGCAAACAATGCACCCCATGTGACACACACACAAATCACAATGTATCTCATATTATGCACCAAGCTAAAAGAATGTTATGAAACATGATGGATTGATTTGGGTGCTCAAGAATTTAAATGTGTATGATAAGAATGTTTATATTCGTAATTTATTTAGAAGAATGCATGGATTTTATAATGATTCTTTTGTTCATGGAAAATCAAATCCAACTGAGATTTGGATTCCACATCGATGATCACATATGTAACATTTTTTTTGGGTATCCATTCACATTTTGATTATTTTCGTGATACCCTAGTATGTGTTAATAGTGAATGGTTTATGATCAATTATTAGAAAATTGATTAAATATGCTTAGATTAAAGTTGATTATTCTTGATGTGATATATCTTTAGTGTGTATGATATACTTATCCTTTGATATAATTAGGTATGGAGACTCATGGTATGCATATCATTGATAATGATGTTTTGAACACACACACACACACACACACACACACACACACACACACACACACACACACACACACACACACACACCTCTTGAACGTTCATATTTCCTATTTTTAGATGGAATATAATTTGAGTATAATTCTTAATGCGTTTTGATAATTCATATTGTTAGCTCAAATTGTGATATTTGTTAAAATTGTCTTAATATAACCACAAGGACCCAAAATGGACAATGGGTACCAAAAGTGTTCATTTTCAAGTATTACTTGCAAATTGGAGCCAACCCCTTCAACTCCTTGTTTTCAAGAATGTTACTCAAAGAAGGAGATTGAAACTTGGTATGCAACTTAGTAAGAGGAGCAAAAAATCATTAGTATGTTTATTGTTAAGGAAGTATTGACAAATTAAAATTCTCAAGATCTTCCTCCTTAATTTTAGACATGTTGTTTATGAAGTTTTGACAAAATTCAAATTCTCAAATCTCCCTCCTTGATTGTATATAATTAGTTACCATGATTTAGGATTATGTTAATCTTCATTATTTCCTTTTCTTGTAAACTTTTATCTATATATAGAAACAAATCACCAAAGGCATTGTGTAACGACCCGCTCTCAGGGGGGACATTACTTATTTGATTTTAATTGCAGGTCTGCAGTTTACCAGTGAAATCAATATAGCCACAATCCAGAGATATACCAATACTCAAACCAGCGTACATTATTACAGTCCAAATTTAAAGTACAAGAACAAGTAGCACTCTCTCACCAAATACATAAAGGAAATACAGAAAGGAAATACACATATAGTATGCACAACAACACAAGCAGCTAGAAGTCTGCAGTCTCCGGGTCGAATTCTGGCACATCAAACTCAGGGGCCACTTTCTCGATCTGATCGTCATCTGCCGGTGCCATAAATTGAACTGAAGGTAAGTCACAACAATTCTAAATATAGAAAAGAAGCAGTGCACAAGTATGACAAAAGTAACTACGTACAAGCAGACCAGAGTGAAAAGTAAAGTACTGAGCAACAACTGTACACAACTGAGTAGTAAAAGTAAACAGGACTGAAAGCAGTGAACAACTGTATGGTGGTAGTGCAAGTGTAAAGCAGGCTAGGCAAGTGAAACATGCTACTGCTGTAGCTAAAAATACGACAAGTAAGGTACTGGTGACTACACAGGTGTAGTAGGTAAAATGCATGTGCTACAAAGAAGTGATCGTGCAAGCTACACTAGAACTACGTGACTCAAGTCGGAGAGTATAATATGTGACCATCGAGTTCATCTCTTGCCTGGGTGCGCTTACCCAGACAAATGCCGAACACAGGCAGCGGTGCATGTATTTTACCGAAACTTAGGCAGCGGGACGGGATGCTGAAACACAGGCAGCAGGACGGAAAGATGAACTCCAGTCACTCCCACACTCTATCAAATTATGAGTTACCCCAAAAACCCCAGTGAAGTGTCAAGTGTTATGCGGGATGTTTTACATGATGCTAGTCAAACCAAGACAACTGGTTGACTTTCTTATTAACCAGAAAGTGGTAACTCATTTCAAAGCAGACTATGCCAAAGAACAGTGGATACTAAGGAAATAGAGGATAAAGACAAGTCCAACATTCGGGGTGTCGATTCCATGCTTTGAGCATGTAGTAGTGTTGTTTAGCACAGAATTTACCCAAGTTAATGGTTGTGTTCTACAACCACCAAAGTTGAAAGTTGGCAAAGTAATCTGTAGTTGATTACTTTCCTATTAGATTAGGTCTCTAGTTTGGTTCAAGTCAAATAACCGTTCTGAGGCTATATGTGATGTTCTAAGTTCGTACGAGTACACTTATCTAATTTTCTAAATCTAGACTTCATCGTGACTTACTAATTTCGAGGTTGTGGCAGCAGGCCGGGACTAGATCTAGGGCTTCCACGAAAGTTGATGCACAAGAATCGGTACCTGCAAACACAAAAATAATTGGTTAAAGAACACGACATTTCTTATCTAAATAATTTGGTTGTTTTGATTTTATAAACGATCAAAACGGTGTCGAAAAGAGCTCTATATTTTTATATAGGCTAGATATGAAGAAAATAATTTTACTGCAGGATGAACTATTTTTCAAAAGCTTCTGGTAATTTTTATAATTTTTAAAAGCTCAAAATTAATTTAAAAACTAATTTTAATTAGGTAACGTGTTTATTCAACAATTTCTTCTGGTTGCAATACTAATCAGAAAGTTGCAAGCGAGCTGTCAAAATGACCATCTCAAATAGTACTAGAACATATATTTTTCTCACATATCAGTTTACGTAAAAATCACAAGTTACGGATTTTTAAGTGAAAACAATGTATATTAGTTTTAGGGTTAAAAATTTAATTCTGAAAAACTACACGTCTGCTTGAGATAAAACCAGCGTCATTGGATCCAGAATGTCATTTCTGATTTTCTGGAGCTGGCCTTGCATTTTTCTGAGGCATGTGTAATTAGTTATGAATTTTACAATGAATCAGCATATATTATAATATAATTATAGTCGTATTTTGTCACGCCCCGATCTCCAAAATACCCAGCATTTAAATTTTTTTCCCAAGTATCCTGAAGAGTGAGGGTGATGAGAGAGGAAAAGAGAGAAAGAAGAAACTGAATAAGCAGGCCACTGCGCACATGCTGGGATAGTACAAGTGCAGCTTCATTAAAATATCAAACAACTCATAAATAACATAGAACCACAACAACAAATTTATATAAAAAATTTTATTTACATACTTAGTCCAAACGCACCACTACACATACACCGCCACTCTTCGCCTCCCAAGCCAACCATGTCACACTACACAGCTACAGCTCACATCAAGACTACCCCAGAAACCCAACTCCAAGCCCCTGCCAACCATGCTACCCCTGTCACCTAAAAAATAGATAGGAACACGTCAATGCGTGCCCCAGTAGGAACCAGCTTGGATCTGGGCATCGCTTTAGGGTTATCAATCCACAAGGCAAGGCAAAGGAATAAGACATGTAAACTAAATATACAGCGAAAAGTGAATAGCCAAATAAGAGGATCATATCTGCAGTCCAATGTCGAGTCACTGCAAGAAAAGGGTTAGCACGAATAATAATAATAATAATAACGCAAGTGTTTAAGCAACCATTATCTAATAAGATAAGTGCAAGTACCTAGGGCATGGCACAGAGTGACAAGAACAGGCAAAGGAAAGGAAAAGTGCTGCCAGCAGAAGGAGTAACATGTAAATTCTTATTTTGTTAATTTATAATTGAATTAATTGGAACTTGGGTAAACTGTATGATACCAGGACCTAAACATCACCCTAAATTTGGGGTGAATATAGCACATGACGCAGTGGACACGGGCACTGTACAACACCGGGCCTCTCAGCTCCCCCCCCCCCCCGTTCCTGGCAGGAGTGAGGCTCTCCCTCAGTAACACAACCTCCGTATGTCCCCTCCACTCCCGGTAAAGGTGAGTGGGTATAAATATTACATATCACATAATCATTTCCCCCAACTTCTCAGTCCAGGCCTCATATCCACAATTTACTCAATTCCTACCTAAAACCCGGGTTTTGCTAACTCACCCTCCTTAGAGAGGACTGTGACATCCAAGAATTTCATTTTATCATTTTAGCAATGAAGAATTCATGTTGCATGGCATCACATTCCATATTCATACCAATATGGGTCATGCACCGAAGTGCCATGCCCTTCATCGTAATCAAATCACATATCAAATGGGTCATGCACCCAGGTGTCATGCCCTTCAACATAGCCATTTCAATTCATCACTCATCACATATAAAACCATGTGTTACATGACCCTATCATTACTAATTCACAACATATTTCATAACACAGTGTTTACAAGCCCATTTACCATATTTTTCAAATTTCTTTTCATTGTGGCATTTTCACAAACACGTGGTGAACGTGACGTGAATGTCCATATGCACATTAGCAAATCTATTGGAAAAACATATCATTAGTCTACCTTCCATGTAAAAACAATAATCATGCACCATAGCAGGTAAAGTAACAACAATACAAAAGTTATCACACTGTTTAACTACTTCAGCTTGTAGGAAATGTATCTGCAGTCCTAAAAGATGGATGATATCACCTAATTATAGTCAGAATTTTACAAAACTTTCTAAATGAAAGTTGGAGATATGTTTGTCCTGGATTTACATATAAAATATCAGATAAATATATTAAGTACATTATTTATAGTGAATTATTTGGTAAAGTGTGTCAAATATGTTTTTCAGACAGAGTTCAGGGTCTGTATTGAAAGCCAATTTTGGGCATGTTGCAGCCAGAAATTCAACATATAAGCACTCTGATAAATTTTTAGAAAAACTTGTTAAATTTCCAACAAGACCAAGAAAATGAAACTCCATTGTGTGTGCAGGTGTTGAGATCAATTTTACTAAACTGTGTCAAAACTGAAAATCAAACAGACATGTTGTAAAGATGGAATTTTTGCTCCTAATTTATGAATTGAACATATATCAAACTTTATATGATTTTGAGGTAGAACTTCAAGATCTACAAGCTCATATTTCTTTCGAACCCTAATTCGAGCTACAATAACCAGAATCAAGGCACAAACAGACATCGATATTTCAGAATTTCAAAGGGGGTAATTTTGCTAAGAATTTTCAAGGGAGATTCATGAAAATTGAATCATGGCATATTAATTTGATTACCACTACTTCATATTGATAAAATATGATGTAAAAACATGATAAAATAAAACCCTAATTAAATTTCCAAATCCAAGTTTGATTCCTACCTCATGAGTGCTCTTTCTTCTCCTCTTCTCTTTCTCTTCCTCTTCTTCTTCTTCTTCTTCTTCTTCCCCTTTTTTCTCTTTTTTTGAAGAATTTCGGCCATGGGTTAGGGGAGGTGGGCGGCCATGGTAGGGGGGAAGAGGGGAGAGAGGGAAAATGAAAGGAGAAAAGAAAAGAAAGGTAAAGAAGAGAGGAAGAAAAATCTATGGAATATTCTCTTCTTATTCCTTTCTTCTCTTCCAAGAATGGAATATTCCAAAGGAATATCCCATGTGGAAATGACCAAAATACCCTCCCATCTTTCAAGTATTTACAAGTTTGCCATTAATTTATGCACACCCAATTTTAGTATGTACACACATCAGCTTTAGTCCAAATGACCGTTTTACCCCTAACCTTTCTAAAAATTTACGGGGTTGCCATTGACCCATAACCCCTTCCATGCTTGCATGGCTACCCTACACCTACCTAGGCACGCCTACACATGCATACATGCAACACGCACACACGTCACAACACATTCATGTTGTTTTGCACCCACGACGTCTTTCACACTTCTCCCGCACTCAATCTTGCTTTCTCGACTCTTAGCCACGCATTACGGCCCAATCCTCATTACACTACGTCACATACATCGTTATCTACACTTATTTCATGCTCACGTATGCATCGTAGGTAGAAATACCACGTGTGTACAGTGGAGTACACGTATAGTGCAAAATAGGGCATGACATATTTACACGTATACGTATTAAAATACGTAAATACGTATTTGAACTCACCTTCCTCTCACGTCGATAGTTGAATGGGCGGGGGGCTTCGAGCGTTTGAACGGCGGTGGAGCGGAGGTCGACGGCGGCGTGGCGACCTGCAGCGGCGGCGACGGCGGCGAGGGGCGCGGGAGGCGGCGGCAACGGGAATCAACGATGGTGAGGGGCATGCGGCGATGAAGTCACGGAGGGGATGTCGGGGTTCAAGGCGTGGGAGGGGCGTCGTCTGAAGCGGCAACGTCGAGGGGCGCCGTGAGGGGGCAATGAGGGCGGAGGGAGATCGAGAGGGAATGAGGATTCGACGCCGTGAGGGAAGGATATGGGTTCGGGGGTGTTCGGGGGGTTCGTCGGCGCTGGATTTGCAGGGAGCTCGTCGAGGGGTCGTCGTCGGAGAGATGGGTGGAGCGGCGGTCGACGCCAGAGGGAGAGAGTTTGAGAGCGGGAGGGGGGCTTTTAACACAAGAGAGAGGGGGGAGAGAACGCGAGAGAGGGAGTGTAATTTCGTTTGTTTGTTTTAATGAGGATTAACGGGGATTAAGGGGTATTTATAGGGTTAACGGGTTCATGAACCCACTATTAGCCCATTTAATGTCTTAATTACGGTTGTTAACCTTTTTGACTAAACTTAGACAATTTTTAAACGTGTCTCCCCCTATGTGTTAGTCATGGCTAAGGTAATTAGTAATTAGGTTAAAGTAATTAGTTAATATGTTATGTAATTAGTAATGATTATATTGAAATATCTTTTTCTCTATACCAAAGACTCCGCAAAATTACGAAAAAATAGCCACGGGGCCGTATCGTTACGAGGATCACGAATATGAAGTCAAATTTAAGGATAAATTCTAGAAAAATCAAAAATTTATCATGATGACCAAAAAAATGAAGAATAAATTCTAGAAAAATCTCTGCTGAGTGGAACACATGACCCATCTTTCAAAAATTATCTATGTCTTTTTAAAAACAGAAATTAAAGGATCAAGATTCAGCAACAATATAGATTGAAAAATATAGATTGAAAAATGTTGTTGAAATTAAAGAAGGGACTAACCTCAACAACAGCTGAAAGAGACCCAAGAGCTATCTAAATGAAATAGGCAAAAAAATCAACATGAATACTAAACTTCTAAAAATTGGAACTTTCGGTGAATTCAAGCAAGAAAGAAAACCCACCATGCGGAGGAGCTCTGGAATGAACTGGCATGTATCCATTTGGGACCTGCCCATAGCCCATTGACCGAGCGTGCCGGGGTAGATACCTCACCGGCACCGTCGCTGATCCGGCACTGGTCGCCATGCCTTGAATCATGTAGTGCACCACCGGGGTCGAAACGCTAGGCGGTTGGATGCCAGAGCTAGGTGTAACGCCCCGATCCCCAAGATACCCGATAAGTACGAATCCGTATCAGGTATTCCCAAAGAGACGGGTGCTACGAAGAAAATACAAAATCACAAACACAAGCAGGTCCACTGCGCACTGCTGGGATAGTACATATAGCATTCCAGACAACCCAAAACACAAGAGAACCAACAACTCAAGCACTGATGTATATAAATAAAACTGTTCAGATACAACTTCCTTATACAAAACCATATACAATATACCCACATCTCAATAAGGTACAAAAACTCACATCTCACCCAAATACAACACCACTCCCAAGTCATCCACACTTCTCACAACCCGCAACTCCAACCAACTGAGTCAAGGGGCCTCCAACTCAAAGAACCAACCTGAAAAGTCAACGGTGGGGCACGTCAACGCGTGACCCAGTAGGAATTCCATATCTCAACTAGTCCTTACTTGAAGTGTGGAAAGGGTGCACGTGAGCAGGCAGAGTGTATGTCATGGTATAAACATCTACTATAGTAAAGGAAGTAACAACTATAGTTATAAACATGTGAAAGTGTGCACGTGCAACAGGCAAGGTGTACAACAATGGTATACAACATAAAAGAACCATAGTACAGAAACACAAGTAAGCAACACATACATTTACCATTGCTACAAGAGTAATAAGGATTAACAATTAATTCATTGGTTATCATTTTGGAACCTGGGTAAATCGTAGAACGCTAAGGAGCCGGACTTCACCCAGGGTGGGTGAAAAGTGGTACCGCAACCAGCGACACGAGCACTGGAGGGGCCTCTCGTAACTCTCCGTACCCGAACGGAACAAGGTATGGGAGTGAGACAACTCGGTTTTTCTGTGGGAAAAACGGAGCAAACCATCAGTTACCGTCATGGTGCATCACGAGCACACCAGCGGCCTCTCCAACCCTTTCAACTCGTCCTTCCGGGAGTGATTCAGCGGGTGAGAATTCATATCATCTGTCCGCTCCTTAAATCCTATAATTTACCCGTGTTTCCCCCAAACCCCATGTCACCCTCCTTTAAGAGGACTTAGTCATTTTCATGAAACATAACATCTTCCATTTCTTTTCTTTCCACAGTTCATCACATATTTGGGACATGCATCGCCTTGTGCATTCCCTTTCTCATTTCTCATAATATACATGAAACATATAACCATATTCGCATCATCATTTTGCATGTGCCGAGAACATAAACCACATATCACCATGTAACAGAAATAATTAAGAACATTGATGGCAAGTTTAACATCAAACAGAGCTTAAAACAACATTCGAATCTTTCAGCTTGCTGGAAAAACAGAACAGTCAGATTAAGGAGCACATTTCTCCATAATTTTGTATCAAACATGCATATACAATACAAATGAAAGTTGTAAATATAGCTGTGATGGATTCACCTATAAATTTTCATGTAGAAATATGAACTGGATGATTTATGGTGAATTGTTTGGTGAGACCTGTCGAATCTGTTTTTCAGACAGATTCTAAGAGCTGTAAAGATTGCTAGTTTAAGACATGTTAGAGTTAGAATCTCGAAAATGTGCACCATAGAAAGTTGTAGAAAAAGGTGTTATCTTTCTAACGAGACCAAGTTCATCAATTTCTATGGAGTATGCAGGGACTGATCTACGTTTTGCCAAACTGTGTCCAGACTAGATGAAATTCTGACATGTTGTAAAGATGGAATTATTAATCCTAAATACAGGCTGAATTAGTAGAAGTTCACAACATGAAAGTTATAGATAACAGTCCAATCTTTAAGCCATAAAAATTTCAGAGCAAACACAATTCTAGATTAGGAGGAATAAGCAGAACAATCAGCATGTAAATCTGTCCAGAATTGCTCACCGCACAAAACCACCCAAAACCCAGGATTGCTCACCGCGCACAACCATACAAAACTCAGGATTGCTCACCGCGCACAACCATACAAAATTCAGGATTGCTCACCGCGCACAACCATACAAAACTCAGGATTGCTCACCGCACACAACCATACAAAACTCAGGATTAACATAAGAACAGGTAAAACCACAACAACAACCATGAAACTAAGCATGCAACTCTAATACTAGTTGGAGATGGAATCCTACCTTAGAGGTGATGAGAGACAAGGGGGTAGCCCAAATCCCTATGGCTCCGCCTTCTTCAAACCCTTTCTCCTTCTCTAATTCCTTCTTCTCCTCCATAGGTTCCCAGAATGAGCAACAGCGCCCAAACAACGACAGGGATGCTACGGGAATGCGCAGAGTGAGGGTGGCGTAGCCCTATGGGTGCTCAGTCCCCCTAATGTCTAAGAGAAAGCAACGGGAAGGGATGAATTCGGTCTGATCTTTGGGAAGAGAGTGAGTGAATGAAACCTTCTTCTAATTCTTAGAGTAGCCACCTCATCTCCCTAAAATCCTCTTAGCATGCCACCAAGCCTTGGGTTAGGTAAGGATCAAGGATAACATGACACATCAAAGGTGTGGGTGTCCCTTAGGAAAATATTAGGATTTTGTTTTTAAAAAAAATAACTATACCCACTAATTACACATGCAATGCTTACTCATCAAGACATTAGTATTCCACCCATATATTTCATTTAATAAAATCATGTCAAACAAATTATTTAAAAATAATTTTTAGCTTTGAAAAAATTAAATAAGATACATAAGGACTCCCAAAAATTTATACGCATATATATACGTCCAAGAATGTGTATTAATATACGTATATGAATTTTGGGGTCATTACACTAGGGTTTTGGACGACGCTAGTATTAGTGCTAGGGTTTGGGATCGTGGAATATTGGGGCGGCGGTGGAACTCCAAGAGTTCGGAATGATGGCGTGAACGACGGACGAGGAGGATGGGCCAAGAGATTAGGGTTTGGGTTTGGAGATGGTGCAGAGTTGGGGTTTTTCGGTCTGGGAGGGAGCGGGATCGAGGCTAGGATTAGGGTTTTCAGAGGAGGGGACGTTCTTGTCGGATTTATGATCTAGCGTTTCAGGGAGGATGTAGAAACGGCCGACATTAGAGGAGATTCGAACGGAGAGGAGTCTCGGAACTGGGAGGGACCCAATGTCGTAGCTTGTACCCGCTAACCTAATCGGATTAACTTAAAAACCAAGGCACATCTATATGCATTTTTAACAGCGCTGGCAGAAAGAAACGATATCTATTATCTGTGTCTCTAATTAACAGATGTAACGACTCGTATTTTTCAATGCATTTAATTACGTATTTAACGAATTTTCATTTTTAAAAAAGTATTTTATAGTGGTTGATTAGGAGTTTTAAGTGATTTCAAAATTTCTTATAAAAATATTTTGAAGTATCAAACTAGCTATGGTATATTTCAGTAAGTTCGGGTTTCATCAAATACCTCTAAACAGTTTTGATAAAAATGTATTTTCAATTATTATCGGTTTGGCTTAATGAATTAATTTTCTACAAACATCATCAAAACGTTTTCAAACTTCTAGAGTATTATTCTATGATCATTTAGGGCTCCCCATATTAATTTCGTAATTTTCTGTAGTCAAATCAATAGAGAACCCGCAAACCCGCTTCCTAAATGTTTTGGCCTAAAACACGTATCTCCGTAGCTCAAACCCTTAAACGGACTTTGTGTTCGTGATCCTCGCGACAATACGAACCCGTGTGTATATTTTCGTAAATTTTCCGGACACGTTTGATACCCGGGGCAAAATCGCAATTTCTATTTAACTATGTTTTACTAATTATGTTTTACTTATTACTAATTACCTATTCTAATCACTTACGTAACCCCTCACGTTAGCAGCCCCATGTGTTCCTCATTCTCACCCTTAGTAAACACCTAACACCTAACCTAATTAATAGTTGACTAAGTATTAAATGAGATTAGCTATTTAATTAATTTAATTAATCTATATAAACCCCCTAATCCTCTCTATTCTCCCTCGCAAAACACTCAACCCAGGAGCCCAGGCCCGAACTCACGTCTCACCCCTCTCCCCATTCTTTCAGCAGCTCACCCATGTGCTCTCTCTCTCTCTCTCTCTCTCTCTCTCTCTCTCTCTCTCTCTCTCTCTCGTGAGAACCCAAACCCACGCACAGACTCTCTCTCCCTCACTCTCGTTCTCTCTAAAGCCATTTATCTTTCTCTCGTTCACCCAAGGCCCGTTTCGAACGAAACCCATATCACATACCCTCTCCCTCACTCTCCCTCTCGTTCGTTCACCAAACCCATGCCCATTACCCTTCGGCGATCCCCGTTGCCCAGGCCAACGCCCAGTCGCTGTCTCCTCGACCCCGAGCGCCGACACCCTCCATGCACACGCCCGCATCCAATCCGAACAGCGCTGCCCATCGCCGCCGCCGCCCGCCTTCGCTTCCCCCGCTTCCCTCGCGCTGCCACGGCCCAAAGCACCGCCTGCCTCCCTTTTCATCTCACTGGATCCCCGAACCAAACCCAGGCGAAACCACACCCCCTCCTCCTCTCTCCGTCTCCCTCCCTCCTGATGAGGCGCGCCGCCATCCTCATCGCCGGAGCGCTGCCCTCCTTTTGGCCTCGAACACCGCCCAGCCCCGCCCCTCGACCTCCCTCGCAACCGCCAGCGATGCCCACCACCTCCCTCTTTGACAAAGCCTCCGTCGCTTCGTCCATCACCAGAGACACCGCAACACCCCGCCTCGATCGAGCCCCTCCCCAGCTCGTTAAGGGCCGCCGAACGAAGACACCGCCAGAGTCGCCGTACCCCAGAGCTCACCGCCGCTCGCTCGAGCTTGCCAAGACCCCGCTCCGCCTCTCCTCTTTCGCTGACGTCATGACACCGCCGCTGTCCTCCGACGAAGCAGCACCCCGCTGTGGACAGACCCCGATGAACCTCTCCCCCCACCTCGAACCCACGCCGTACGTCGCTGCCAGAAGCCACCGCCGTCTGCTCGCAGACCCCTCGTGCAACCTTCGACATGAGGAGCGAAGGTATAATTATTATATACGTATCTGTATATAATAGTAAATACACGTATGCATATATATATATATTTATAAATGGATTTATTGGTTTTAAATTCACAATAAATTATATAAGGGTCGGAAAAATGCAAGGCCAGGCCCAGAAAATCAGAAATGACGTTCTGAACCCAATGGTGCTAGTTTCATCTAAATCAGACGCTTAGTTTTTTCAGAATAAATTTTTAAGCCTAAAAGTTAAATACGTTATTTTTTATTAAAAATCTGTAACTTGTTTTTCACTTAAACTGATACTTGATAAAAATATATGTTGTAGCACTCTCCTAGACGGTCGTTTGACAGCTCACTTGAACCATTCGGATATGTATTCCATCCAGAATAAATTATTGAATAATTACAGTACTTAATTAAAATTAGTTTTTAAATTGATTTTAAGCTTTTAAAAATTATAAAAATTAACAAAAGCTTCTGAAAAATATTTCATCTTGCACTAAAATTATTTTCCTCATATCTAGCTTATATAAAAATTTAGAACGATTTTCGACAACATTTCAATCGATTATAAAATCAAAACGATCAAATTAAATAGATAGAAAATAATGTGTTCTGTAACCGATTGTTCTTGTGTTTTGCAGGTACCAATCCTCGTGCACCAGCTCCTCTAGCTCTAACCCCGTCTTACTACCACGATCTTGATAACAGTAAGTCACTCTAATTCTAGTTTTAGAAGTTAAGCCAGTGTAGAAACATGAACTTAGGATGTTTATAAATAGTCTCAGAACAATCATTGATTCTAAATAACTTCAAATGAGTTTCTTCAACACCTTTCATTCCACGTAAACTTATAACTCTCATTCACACTTGTCTACCATGTTTCGATGCTTATCACTTGAAAACTACGCATACACTTTATATACACTTGTTGCACGATTGCTCATAGACACCTCACCTGCTGCATGCCATTTATTACGTAGTGAATATTAATGAATTATCAAATGGAATATCATGTGTGAAAAAACTTGTTGAACAATTTGTGGACTATCTTGTGGAATATCTTGTGGAACATCTCGTAAGGAACATGTACTAGATTCACATGACACACCATTGGGGTTTGGGGTAACTCATAGTTGAGAGAGTGCGGGAGTGACTTGAGTTCAATCTACATGTCTAGTTGCCGGAGTTTTCGGCATCATGTCTAGCTGCCTGTGTTTCGGCAAATAAAAATATGTTGCATGTCAGCATCCTGTCTAGCTGCTTGTGTTTTCGGCATTCGTCTGGGTAAGCGCACCCAGACAAGAGATGAACTTAATAGTCACATATTGTACTTTCCAACTTGAGTCACGTAGTTCTAGTATAGCTTGCACGGTCACCTCTACTTTACGCATTACATGCACTTTACCTACCACACTTGTGCAGTCGCAGTACTTCACTTGTCATACTTTTAGATACAACAGTAGCATGCTTAGCTTACTTTACTACATTGCTGCCTGGTTGTTTTATTGTTATTACTCCACAAGCCTGCTTACTTTACTATTGTTGCTACCTTACCTGCTTTATTATTATGTCATATATGGCATGTCATCGTTGTTGCTCTCATAATTTACTTATCGCACTTGCATATATGACTGTTGTTCCTTTACTTTTCGTACGTAATTAGTTCCATAGTCTGTTCATTCCCATGCTTGTACACTGCTTTTACTACTATTGCTAGAATTGATGTGACTTACCTATGGTTCCATCTCCGTGGCACCGCAGACGACTTATGTGTTGAGGTCGAAGTTCCGAGCTGGCAGAAACAGAGTTCGTCACCGAGGCTTCAGATTTTAGCGTCCGAGTGGCATATTTTCAGTTGTACTTTCTTTCTTTCATGTATCTTTGTATGTAACATTTTGTACAGTATGGATTGTAATAATTGGACACTATTTGAGTATTTTTGTACATCTCTATATCGTGGCTATTTTGATTTCACTGGTAACCTGCAGACCTGCAAATAAATCAAATAAGTAACAGGCCCCCGAGAGCGGGTCGTTACAACAACGCTTGTAGAAAGAAGCACTGTCTATTATCTAATCTTTAACAGCGCTTACAGAAAGAAGCATTGTCTATTATCTGATCTTTAACGGCGCTTGCAGAAAGAAGCATTGTCTATTATCTGTGCCTTTAATAAACAGCGCTTGTAACTGGCAAGTGTTGTCTAACATGTATGATAAAACGACTTTTTTTGTAGTAGTGACAGTTGTTCCTGTCATCTGGCACAGTCGTGTGTGTCAAAAATAGTGTTTATAAAGGGCCAAAGCTACATGGTCGTGTGGCTCATTCTACATGACCGTGTTACTGTAAAGACAGAATATTGTTCGGCTATTTTGGGCGACACAGCCGTGTGAGACCTTTACACGACCAGGTCACTGCTACGAAAGATTGGTCAGTTTTTGAAGAAGGCTGACACGGTCGTGAAGACTTGCACACGGTTGTGTCACATTTGTGAAAGATTGGCAAAGTCTGGAAAGGTCCAACATGACCCGGCGGGCTTGCACACGGCCGTGTTAAAAGTGCGAAATTTGGGACGGCAAAAATTGATCAACTGACATGGCCGTACCACAATTACAGAACTAATGAAGATGCCAGAGCTCAAATGACACGGCTGTGCCAAATTAGCACACAGCCGTGCCAAGTATGCAAAACCCATGTTCAACCCAAATTTGACCAGTTTGATCAGTCAGACGCCCATGTTTGACTTCCATGGATTAAGAAGAGTTTCTATTAGATTTGAAGACCTATTCTATTAGGAGTTTCCAATTAAATAAATTCATCCAAATCAAAGAGCAATCACGTTAATTTAAATTGAAGATTTGGAGATTGAATAGAAGGATAGAGATTTTAATTAAAGATGACTCCTAAACTTCAATAAAAGGAGAAGACCCCTCCCTTGGAGAGGCAACCCATTAAGACAATAATCTTCAAAGATCAGCATCCTCTTTGCTAAGGCCGAATTCCTCCTCCTCCAAGCTTCAAAGAGATCGTCAAGTTAGAGGAAGAAGACGAAGCTCTACGGATGACACTGAAAATAGCATAACTTTCTCCACAGAGCTCGGATCGACGAACCGTTTGTGCAGGACGATCAGGACCCAATGTTATATGCTATGATGATGTTATTCTAATTTTAATCTCTGTATTAAATCAATGTTGTTTGTTTTAGTGTAAGTTTTATTTTGAATAGCTTCATTCAGGAGCTATCATTGGGCGTAAAACTTTTAGTGTTATTGTTGTACGTTTCGATTACCACCCAGAAACGTGATCAAGGTTATTTACCTTTTTGATTATAAAAGGGGTAGAAATCCTCAAGGATTTGGGGTCGGAGCAGAGGTGGGAAGCCTAGACGGGGAGCCACTCTATTAAAAGTATTTGCTTGGTGTGATAATCTATGATGTGTGTGCTTTCCATTATTCCGTTGTGTGGTAAATTTATTATTTGTGTCATACATTCTATTCACACACACACCCCCCCCCCTCTAGGGTGTTTTTTTCACCTGTTTGTCATGGAGTAATTCTCTCCAAGGACATGTCTTCCAAGACTAAGGAGGAGAAAGTACACATGAGTAAACTTTCTTATGCTTTGGTTTGTAGAATCTATCGCGTATTCCATGTTATGTACTAGACCTAATATCACATATGTTCTTGGTATTATCAATCGATATCAATCAAATCCTGGTGAGAAGCATTATATTGCCGTAAAGAGTATATTTGCGTACTTGAGAAAGACTAAAGATATGTTATTACTTTATGGAGTGAACAATAATCTCTCAGTAGAGGGATTCATATATTCTGGTTTCTAAAGTGACATGGATGACAGTAAATTGGTGTTAGGATAAGTTTTTACCTTATATGGATGAGCAATGAATTAGAAAAGTTCAAGGCAGTACCATATGGTAGACTCTATGAATGAATTAGAGTACATCATAGTAAACAATGTTGTATAATCGGTATTTTGATGTTGGGGTCTATATATATCTTAAGGATATCAAGATGGTCATAATATTTAACTTTAAAGAGTAATTATAGATGATAACGTAGTAGATCCAATCACAAAGTCATTTCCACAAAACTATCCGAAATGTTTAGTAAATAAAACCAGTATGGGATAAATTAATAATTGGCTGTAAGTGAAAGCATGAGATATTATGATATATATGCACTTATGTTAATTATTGTAATTGATACATCTCGTTCAAGAAAATAGTATGCTATTTGATAAATCTTTATCTGTGTGATTTCTTAATACAAATTGAATTTATGTGTATATAGTTATGTGATTAAATGGATAAAGTCATTAAATGATGTAAGAACATGAGGATCATAATGAGATCATGATAATGAGACCTAATTGTCCGCTTAAGAACAATCTAAATTGTTCATGGTTATAGGAATATCAATTGGGACATTGATATTCTGGATAGACCAGTATACAGTATTCTTTACCGCAAAGATGGTAGTGGCTGGTCTCATAACCATGTGATGTGGAGACATCATGAGACAGTGCACATATGCTTGTTGGAGAACAAGTCCATATAACGACTCTTCGGGAAGCTTCTATATGGCATAACATACTCTCACTGTCAATAGAAGCTCGCAGGTGACATCTGGTGCAGGTTAGCCTTTTGACCTGAGATGTGCTAAAGAAACTTGCAAGTGGGAGGAGTTATGCCTTTTTTTGCTTCTTTTACTGATTGACGACGAATGCGATCATTGATAGGTACTCGCGGGGTTTAGTCTAAAGCATGCGAAGGGATGTAGCGGTCAAGACGGAATTCACCTCTTCTCGTATGGAAGGTTAGTGTCACAATGAGTTAGTATGTATCCAAAGTAAATACCTAGCAAGGGTAGAATGGATAAACAATGTAATGTAATACGTTTGATCCATATATTGACTATAATATCACATACAAGACTCATAACATTAAAGTGTTATTAAGTTTTGATATATTTCCATACACTACACACTTTAGTGACATAGTTATGGCGAAGAGATTGGACCACACTGTAGTTGTCACATACATACTCAGATTTGATTTGGAGAAGAATTCAGGCGCACACCAACCAAATGATGATGATTTTGAAACTGGTGGTTTTTCATATATAGCTATCATCACTGTCATACAAGTGATATGATTGCAGAGTATAATCAAGTCACTGCTGAAGTAGGAATCGGACTTTTAGATTCTCGCATATTTGGTGGCTCGTCCCGATTATTGAAGGAAAAGAACTTGAAGTATATGAGATATACACAAGCAATCACAAGGAGTTAGGATCATCTTGATCGCGAGAGAGAGAGAGAGAGATCATTGTAAAGTGTTGCAAATGTGAGCGCATGATGTTGGTAAGGAGTTACAAACCCTTGATTTTATAAGAAAGATGAAAACCCCGTCAAAACCACACCCACGACATCGCCACCGACAAAATGGCATTGTTGGAGGATGGCTGTCAACTGGTTGTAGGCCAGCCTGCTAATTAGCCAAACAGCTAGTCTAGGCATGGGCTTGGTGTGAAGGGAGTTATGTCAGATTTGATTTGTGCTTGATCTAATTGTTGGATCAAGACTAAACCAAAAAGATATAGTTTGTCCCAAACTAGAACTCATGTGTAGTAAAGGATTTCTAAGTATTTTTCGTTTCATCTTACATGTCATTAAATATAATTCCTAAGGATTAAAAGATATCTTGGTATCTTTCTTTAATCCTACATATTATTAGTTAGAGTTTGACTCTAACTAGAACTCCTAAGAATTAAAGGATTTTTAGAGATCTTTCTTTAATCCTACATGTTATTGGATATAGTTTGTTTAACGACCCGCTCTCGGGGAGGGCCCGTTACTTATTTGATATTTGCGCAGGTCCTACAGGTTACCAGTGAAAACAAAATAGCCACGATGCAGAGATGTACAAAAATACCCAAATAGTGTCCGATTATTAAAATCCATACTGTACAAGATGTCCCAACAAATATACATGAAAGAAGAAAAGTACATAAGTGAAATAACTCTGGAAGCTGCGGTCGAATTCTGGCGCTATTAGCTCAGGAGCACTACCTCCATATGTATGTCGTCTGCGGTGCCACGGAGATGGAACCGTAGGTAAGTCACAATAATTCTAAAAATAGAAAAGAAGCAGTGCACAAGTATGACAAAAGTAACTACGTACAAGCAGATCAGAGTGAAAAGTAAAGTACTGAGCACAACTGAAAAGTAAAGGCAAACTGAACTGAAAGGAGGGAACCATTATACTGTGGTAGTGCAAGTGTAAAGCAGGCTAGGCAAGTGAAACATACTACTGCTGTAGCTTAAAGTACGACAAGTAAATTACTGGTGACTGTACAAGTGTAGTAAGTAACGTGCATGGAATGTGTAAAGTAACGGTGACTGTAATGCGTAAAGTAAAAGTGACTGTGCAAAAGTAACTACACTACGTGACTCAAGTCGAAGAGTACAATATGTGACCATCAAGTCCATCTCTTGCCTGGGCGCGACCCAGACGAATGCCGAAACACAGGCAGCAGGACATGTATTTTGCCAAAACCCAGGCAGCAGGACGGGATGCCAAAACTCAGGCGACAGGACGGGAAGATCAAACTCCAGTCACTCTCGCACTCTCTCAAACTATGAGTTACCCCAAAACCCCAGTAAAGTGTCAAGTGTTCTATGTACAAGTTTCTTTCATGATGTTCCATGAGATGTTCCACACGATATTCCACAAGATATTCGACGAGATGTTCCACGTGTTACTAGTCAAACCAAGACAACTGGTTGACTTTCTTATTGAGAACCAGAGAGTAGTAACTCATTCCAAAGCAGACTGTGCCAAAGTGAACTGAGGATAAAGACAAGTCCAGAAACGGTGATACCGATTCCATGCTTCGAGCATGTAGTAGTGATGTTTAGCACACAATTTACCCAAGTTGATGGTTGTGTGTTACTACCACCAAAGTTGAAAGTTGGCAAAGTAATTTGTAGTTGATTACTTCCCTATTAGATTAGGTCTCAAGTTCGGTTCAAGTCAAGTAGCCGTTCTGAGGATATAGCTAGGTAGAGTTCCTAAGTTCATACGAGGACACTATCTAATTTTCTAATTTTAGAATTAGTCGCGACTTATTGATTTTGAGCTCGTCGTGTCAAGACGAGGTTGGAGCTAGAGAAGCTGGTGCACGAGGATTGATACCTGCAACATGAGAAACAACCGGTTAAGCACACACACACTATTTCCTATTGATTAAACTTGATTGTTTTGATTTTTAAACGGATTGCAACGTTATCGAAAACCGTTCTAAATTTTTATATATGCTAGGTATGATGAAAATAATTTTTCTACAAGAGGAAATAATTTTCTGAAGCTTGTTGTAATTATAATTTTTAAAAGCTCAAAAATAATTTAAAAACTATTTTTCAATTAGTAACGTATTTATTCACTAATTTATTCTGTATGCAATCTGCATCGGAAAGGTTCAAGTAAGCTGTCAAAATGACCGTATCGAAGAGTACTATAGCATATATTTTTCTCATATATTGGTATAAGTGAAAATATCAAGTTACGGATTTTTGAACGAAAATAACGTATTTATATAAGAAATTTTTTGAAATCGTAAAAATCCTGACAAACCATTATAAAATAGTTTAAAAATTGTTAATACGTGAATAATTGCATTGAAAAAAATACGGACCGTTACACCAGCTACCTCTCCCCTCCTACCAACTCCTGAAGAGGAAAATGTAGGAGAAATATCATTAAATTATGTACGTACTGGAGAGGTACTGGACAGAAAAAGCACAATCATCGATGATAACTTCGCGCTCATTATTGCCACTCACGTCACTGAATACGACGATGAGACCGATCCACGCTCTCTAGCAGAATGTAAACGCAGAGAAGATTGGCCAAAGTGGAACGAGGCAATAGGAGTAGAGCTGGACTCGCTCTCGAAGCGCAAAGTTTTTGGACCTGTAGTCCTCACACCAAAGGGTGTTAAACCTGTGGGATATAAATGGGTATTCGTGAGAAAAAGAAACGAGAATAACGAGATCGTGTGCTACAAAGCGCGCCTTGTTGCACAAGGCTTCTCCCAACGGCCAGGAATAGACTATGACGATACCTATTCCACGGTTATGGATGCGATCACCTTCCGTTTCATCATTGGCCTATCTACAAAGGAAGGCCTGGATATGCAGCTCATGGACGTTGTGACTGCATACCTATATGAAAATATAGATAAGGACATCTATATGAAAATCCCAGACGGATATAAACTACCGACAAAATAGACAGAAAGACCTCTGGACGTCTATTCTGTCAAACTCCAAAGATCACTGTATGGTCTAAAACAGACAGGTAGAATGTGGTATAACAGACTCAGTGAATTCCTAGTGCAACAAGGATTCACAACAAATGAAGTCTGCCCTTGCATCTTCATAAGAGCAAAGGGAACAGGATTCGTAATTATTGCCGTCTACGTAGATGACCTGAACATCATCGGATCTCCTGAAGAGATAGGTGAGATATCCAAAAGTCTCACACAGACTTTTGAGATGAAAGACCTTGGCAAAACGAAGTTCTGCCTAGGCTTACAAATAGAACACTTAAGCAGAGGAATCCTGTTACACCAATCGACATACACAAAGAAAGTGCTGAAAAACTTTCTTATGGACAAATGTCATCCGCTTAGCACACCAATGGTCGTAAGATCATTGGATGTTGATACAGACCCCTTCCGACCGCTGGAAAAGGGGGAGGAAACAATGGGTCCTGAAGTACCCTACCTAAGTGCCATTGGAGCACTCCTATACCTGGCAAACTGCACACGTCCCGATATAGCGTTCGCAGTTAACCTACTAGCCAGATACAGTTCAGCGCCCTCAAAGCGCCACTGGAACGGAGTGAAGCAACTTCTGTGCTACCACCAAGGGTTTGTAGACATGGGACTATACTTCAAAAAAGATGTATCCTCCGACTTAGTCGGTTATGCAGATGCAGGATACAGGTCAGACCCACACACCACAAAGTCCCAGACCAATTTCGTGTTCACATACGGTGGGACGGCCATCTCATGGAGATCCGTGAAGCAGACATCGACAACGACCTCATCCAACCACTCTGAGCTCATTGCGATCCACGAAGCTAGCAGAGAGTTCTTTTGGCTTCGATCAGTCATCCACAATATCCTCAAGACCACCGGCCTGAAGACGGGAGATCTTGTACCAACCACCATGTATGAAGACAATGCTGCCTGCATCGCTCAACTATGAGGTGGCTACATCAAAGGTGACAGGACGAAGCACATTTCCCCCAAGCTCTTTTGGACGCATGAACAGCAAGTAGACAACCAAATCGACATCCAACAGATCCAGTCTTGTAACAACCTGGCAGATCTATTTAATAAAGCTCTACCTCGCAGTACCTTTAGAAAACTTGTACTAGGAATTGGGATGAGGCAGTTGAGAGATTTACAAGCCTGAAGCTTGTACTTTTCAGGAGGAGTTAATGTAGTGTTGTACTCTTTTTCCTTGGCTATTGGTTTTTCCCACTGGGTTTTCCATAGCCAAAGGTTTTAACGAGGCAGCCACATCAACTCTGGATCCAGGAGTATCCACCCCTGATGTTATCCATCGATCAGGGGAAGTTACAGAGACTTGTACTCTTTTCCCTTAGCCACTGGTTTTTCCCACTGGGTTTTCCTTGGCAAAGGTTTTAACGAGTCAAGTACTCTTAAACTTGGGATCCAGAAGTATCCATAGACCCATGATCAGATAAGCTCGGTGAACCCTGAAGTGTTCATCACGGCTTACAACAATGGATGGATAAGGGAAAGTGTTATAAACGGGCTTTGGGTGGCCCAACCCATTAGTGGGTATCCACCCATTATGTAACCCTATTGCTATAAATACAGGGCTATGTATTCCATAGCCGCCAAGTTTACAACAAAAATTAATTTATACAAATGGGACTAAAAGTTTCTCTTTCCATTTTCTGCAGCAATGGCTAGAATTTAATGAAAATTAATCTAACTATCATTTGATTTATCCATAAACCCTAATTTGATCCAACTATAAACTCTAAATTGCAGGAACCCCAATCACAAAATTATCGAAAAAATTTGATGGAAACAAAATCTAAACATAAACTCTAAATTACAAAAAAATTACAGAGACCATCAAAATCTTTGCATACCTACGTGCTGTGTTGGGGGTTGCTGTATTGTGGGATTCTCGAGTGAACCTTGGGGGGTTGATTTGTAGGGGTGGTCCGGGGTTAGCTGAGGAGGGTTGATGGGTCGTGAGATCGTCGAATTTAGGGAAGAATGCGATAGGGTTTGGCAGCTACGCGGCTGAATAAAAGATATTGATTTGGCCACACTTGGTAAGTGCATGCAAATTGTATAAGTTATGGGGCCCGACCATGCCCGGCCCTGACCCAGGGCACCCAGCGCAGCCGACCAAGGCCTAAGGCTAATGGGCCAATTTTTTAAAATGTATATAATCATTTAAAATAAATTATATAAATGTATAATATACATTAATATATAATATATTAATGTATATTATACATTAATACATTATATAATAAATTAACAATAATATGAAAAACGGTTCCGTCGGTTCGTTCTCTTCGAAGACGGTTCCTATTCTCTAAGAGACGTTCTCTTTCTTCTCGGCTACCGCAAAACGCAAACCGAGGCGACACCGCGACCGTTTCGTTCTTCTCGTAGACGGCCCCTCACTTCTTCTTCTCTCTCAATCAGCTCGCAATACACCTACTTCTCGCCATAGTCGCACTCGTAGACGACCCCCCTCCGACTCCGAGAAACAGTTCCTTCAATCCTTTGTCAGGCAAGTTTTTGTTGTTGTTAAATGTTAGGAAATATTCTGTGGTCATTCTTGTATGTGTCTTGTCATATGTGGCACTAGAGAATGTTGGATAGGTTGATGTCCCTGTCGTATGAAGAAGAGAATGTTGGATGTTTTGTTGAACAGGTTGTTGGACCAGGATGTTCAACAAAATATGCTTACTTGCATATCTGGTGCTTTGGTGCTCAATAGTATGCGGAACTGGAGCCTGCGTATTCCGCTATTTTCTATCTTGCTATTCTTGCTGTTATGGTGGTTATTAACTGATTTATAGTTGATTGTGCATAATCTCTTGCGAATCGGTTGAAGAGAGATTTTCGGTAAATCAATATTCTTGCAACTGCCACTTTCGGATCTTTCGGGATCTCTTTCTTGTTGAAGACGGTGCAGTTGTTATTGAAGATAGAATCGAATCTAGGTTTGATTGCCGGTGTGCAGATTGATCTAAAGATTACGGGGCGTGGCCTTTTAAGGCGTGGAATGTTTGGCGGCTAGGGTTGATGCTCGAGTTTAAGAAATCCAAGGATATTCTCCGGGAGGGAGGCCGACGGCTGCGACACGCAGGATCGAGGGAGTTGATCAAGTCGGTGGTGCAAGGGGAGCTTGCAGGCAAGGGGAGCTTGCCAAGAATACTTCACGGGGTTGATTGCGATCATCCCCTCACGGTTTGTCATTAAGGATGAGAGTGTTCTTCCTTTATTAAAGCGTGAATTATAGAATTTGTATTCTCCAATCTTTTTAGTGAAGTATTCAATTTTCTGGGCGTGGCCCCGCAGATGTAGGTGTGCGCACCGAACTGCGATACCAATTCTTGTGTGTCCTTGCATGTTGTGTGTTTTTACGCTGTTCGTTATATTCTTTACTGCGTACTGAACTTCAATTGGTATCAGAGCCTATCATCTACAATACTTTGACCTTCTTTCAAAGTGGATGTGATCCTGTAGGTCAGTACGCTGATCATGAACACAAAAGAAGGTGCTTCGGTCACTCGTCCCCCTTTTCTTACTGGATCGAACTACACCTATTGGAAGTCTCGTATGCGATCTTTTATCAAGTCCTTGGATGAAAAAGCTTGGGTTGCTACAGTTAAAGGATGGAATCCTCCGGTTGAAGTCAACAAAGAAGGAAAGGAGAGCTTCAAACCTGTGAGAGACTGGAATTCTGATGAAGAACGTGCTGCCTTAGGAAACTCTAAGGCGGTTAACGCCATCTTTACTGCCGTTGATGAAGAGCAGTTCAAGCTTATATCAACTTGTGAGCATGCTAAAGAAGCTTGGGACATTCTTCAAAACGTGCATGAAGGAACCAGCACTGTTAAGGCCTCAAAATTACAGATGCTCGCCAGCCAGTTTGAAAATCTAAGGATGAACGAAAACGAGACGGTTGCAGAGTTCAATGGAAGATTGAGGGATATTGCTAACCAGGCATTTCAACTGGGTAAGAAGTATTCACAAAAGAAGCTTGTTGGAAAAACTCTGAGGTCCCTGCCAGATAAATTTTCAGCAAAGATTGCAGCTATAGAGGAGGTAAGGAACACATCGACCATGAGATTGGACGAACTCATGGGATCATTACAGACCTATGAGATGAATCTCAAACAAAACAAAAAGGAGAAGGGTGTTGCCTTGAAGATTGAAGCCAGTGAACCATCAAAATCTGATGATGAGACAGAACTCGAAGATGATATCGCGCTGCTCACCAAAAACTTTAGCAAGATGATGAGAAAGATCAGCAATAAAGGTCAGAATTTTAAAGCTACCAATAAAAAGGTGCGGACAGGACCTCCTGCAGGTGAAAGGAATGCTGGTCGTCCTATACAAAGGTATGAGTCTAAAAACAAAGGAAAGGGAATACAGTGTAGAGAATGTGAAGGTTTCGGACATATACAGGCAGAGTGTGCAAACACTCTAAAGAAGCTAAAAGGGAAATCTCTCGCCAGCACTTGGAGCGACGAAGACTCTGGGGGTAGCGAGGAAGATGAAGACATAACCAGTAATTATGTGGCGTTCACAGCTATTCTGAATGACAAATCTGAAGGCAAGTTCGCTAGCCTTGTTGAACATAATGTTGCAACATGTGCTGCTACATCAAAGCACAAGGGAGAACATGTTGTACAAAATGTTACAACATATAAAGCTAATTCTGACAGTGAAGCTGAATCAGAAGTTGGGAGTGAAGAAGATATTGATGATGAGGAAATCCGCACGGCCTATCAAACTATGTTCTACAAATGGATGGAAATCTGTGAAGCCAACAAGAAACTGAAAGATGAATGCTCTAAGTTGAGAAGTGAGAAGAATGCATATCAAGTCAAACTTCTGAAGACTGAAGCAAGTCTCCGAAACTGTGAGAGAAACATGAAGAGAGCCATAATGAGAGCTGAGAAGGCAGAAAGCACCGTTAACAGATGGAACTCTGGAAAAACCAAACTCGATGATATCCTCAACATGGGAAAAGTTGCTGGAGATCGAACTGGAGTTGGTTACAACAGAGGAAGCAATTTTCACACACCCAAGACCAGGAGTTGTCTCAATGCTAAGGAACATGTTAAATGGAGTTCACATGATGAGGCCAATTCACGAGGAAAGAACAGAAGAGGTACTACTCTTAGGCAGCTTATATGCGGTTACTGCAAACAAATAGGACATAATGATTGGAGGTGTTTCAGGCGCATGAAGCATGTGAGTGAAGGAAGAAACATTGTTCATTCACATCAACAGTCAAGCATGAAATGGATTAAGAAGTCGAAACTGGTGAGTATGGTTGCATACACTTCTTTAGCTACCTTTGCAGAAAATCAGTGGTACTTTGACAGTGGGTGCTCTCGGCACATGACAGGGAACAAGGGTCTTCTGTCTGAGTACATTGCTGGAAATAAAGGTCATGTCACCTTTGGGGATGGACAGAGAAGCAGAGTTATTGGAAAAGGTAATCTGAATATGACAGAAACTCTGAAATTGAAAGATGTGATGCACGTTGAAAATTTAAAGGCTAATCACATCAGTATAAGTCAGCTGTGCGATCAAGGGCTGCTGGTTCGGTTCAACAAAAATGAATGTCTTGTGTTTAATGGTGATGAAGTGTGTATTCTATCTGGAAAAAGATCCAGTGACAACTGCTACCTGTTGCAAGAACCTGACAGATGTCTGAGTATCACCACAGATGCATCTGAACAGTGGCATCAGAAACTAGGCCATGTTAACTTCAAGACCTTAATGAAAATCTCCAAAGCAAGAGCTGTCCGAGGAATGCCTAAGTTAACCAAGAAGAAAGAAGGAGTGTGCGAAGCTTGCCAACTGGGGAAGCAGAAGAAAATTAGTCACAAACAAATTCAGAATATCACAACATCAAAAACTCTGGAGCTGCGACATATGGATCTGATTGGACCCACTTCAGAAACAAGTGTCGGAGGTAAGAAGTACATTTTTGTTTGTGTTGACGATTTTTCACGCTTCACCTGGGTAGATTTTCTGAAGGAAAAATCAGACACTTTCAATGCTTTCAAAAACCTATGTACTCGTCTTCAAGTAGAAAGAGGAGACAACATAGGGAAAGTCATTCGAATTCGTAGTGATCACGGAAAAGAGTTTGAGAATAACTCATTCTCTGAATTCTGTGAGGCACAAGGTATAGGACATGAATTCTCGGCTCCTAAGACTCCTCAGCAAAACGGAGTTGTCGAAAGGAAGAATCGAACTCTTCAGGAAATGGCTCGTGTTATGCTGAATGCCCGAAAAGTGAATACTAAGTGGTGGGCTGAAGCGATTAATACTGCATGTTACACCATCAACAGGGTTTATCTTCGACCACAGACTGAGAAAACTCCATATGAAATATGGAAAGGTCGAAAGCCTGATGTCTCCTACTTTCATATTTTTGGAAGCAAGTGCTACATTCTGCAAGATCGGACACCAAGACGGAAGTTCGACACCAAGAGTGACAAAGGAATTTTCTTGGGGTATTCAACAAGAAGTCGTGCCTTCCGGGTGTTGAATGAACGAACTGATGTCATGATGGAGTCCATTAACGTTGTTGTTGATGATTTTGATCAGGGAGAATGTATTATAACTGGTGATAAAGGAGTTCAAGAAGACAGAAATGAGGATGAAGTACATGTTGAAAGAGATGTTGCAACAAACAAGTCCATACAGAACAATGTTGAACAAATTGTTGCAACACAGGATACTGCCACCATGGATTCGACTCAAGAGGAAGCTGAAAGTGCTCAAGGTGCTGAGGGAGTTACAAAGATTATACGAGATCATCCGCCGGAGCTAATCATTGGTGACGTTCTCGACAGTCGTCGCACCAGAGGAATCAGTCGTGTTAATTACAGAGATCTTGCTGGGTATGCTTGCTTTCTTTCGACTACCGAGCCAAAAAATGTGAAGGAAGCTATTGGTGATGATTTTTGGGTCTCAGCTATGCAAGAGGAACTAAACCAGTTCCAACGAAATGATGTCTGGAGTCTTGTGGAAAGACCAAAAGGAACTAATGTCATCGGGACAAAATGGATATTCAAAAACAAGACAGACGAGAAGGGAAACATTACCAGGAACAAAGCCCGGCTTGTTGCTCAAGGGTATACCCAAGTGGAAGGCATTGACTTCGATGAGACATTCGCTCCGGTAGCACGGTTGGAATCTGTTAGACTATTACTTGCGGTTGCTTGTAGTTTAAATTTCAAACTGCACCAAATGGACGTGAAAAGTGCCTTTCTGAATGGGTTGTTGAATGAAGAAGTGTATGTTGAACAACCCAAAGGCTTTGCAGATCCGTTTCTTCCAAATCATGTGTACAAGCTGAAAAAGGCGTTGTATGGGCTTAAACAAGCTCCAAGGGCCTGGTATGAAAGATTGACCACATATCTTCTCAAGAAGGGATACGAAAGAGGAGGAGCAGATAAGACCTTATTTGTTCAAAGGATAAGATCAAGTGTGATGATTGCCCAGATCTATGTTGATGACATAGTTTTCGGTTCAACATCACAACAACTTGTGCATGAGTTTATTAATCTCATGCAAAGGGAATTTGAAATGAGCATGGTAGGTGAGTTGAATGTTTTTCTTGGGCTCCAAGTTAAACAGTGTCCAGATGGTCTCTTCATCTCTCAGAGCAAGTATGCTAGAAATCTTGTCAAGAGATTTGGGTTAGAAAGTGCCAGACATGTAAGGACTCCCATGAGTACATCTGAAAAACTCTCTAAGGATGAAGGAGGAAGAGATGTTGAAGTTACTCTTTACAGAAGCATGATAGGTAGCCTGTTATACCTAACAGCTAGCCGACCAGATATCAGCTTTAGAATTGGAGTCTGTGCTCGTTATCAAGCAAGCCCTAAGGAATCTCATATTGTTGTCGTAAAAAGGATTATCAGGTATATCAGTGGAACTGCAGACTATGGTATATGGTATACTAAGGATACGAATACTCTTGTCTCAGGATATAGTGATGCTGACTGGGCAGGAAATACAGATGATCGGAAAAGCACCACCGGAGGGTGTTTCTATGTGGGGAACAATCTGGTGTCGTGGTATAGTAAAAAACAGAACTCCATATCGTTATCTACAGCAGAGGCTGAGTATATTGCTGCAGGAAGCTGTTGTACACAATTGCTTTGGTTAAAGCAAATGTTGATAGACTATGGTCTGGAACAAGGAGTTATGACTATTTTATGCGACAATCAGAGTGCGATAAATATCTCCAAGAATCCTGTCCAGCATTCTAGAACGAAACACATTGACATCCGACATCACTTTATTATAGAGCTGGTAGAGAAGAAATCCCTAGTTATGGAGTATGTTGCTACAGCGAGTCAACTAGCAGACATTTTTACAAAGCCTCTTGATTCAGCCAGATTTGAGGAATTGCGGCAAGCCCTAGGGCTGTGTCGTATCTAATGTTGCCCCCTGTGTTGTGCTTTTTGTTGCAACATCATGTTGCAACATTATGAGGGTCGTTCAATCTCTGCTGACGGGTCGGTTTTGTTCTCTTTTATTTCCTTACCCGTTATTATTACCCTCTACTACTTTTCGTTCCCAATGCGCATTTTTGCTTTTTCCTCAACTCAAATTTTTCTCCAAGATTCTCCTTCTCCCGCATCTAGGGTTCTTGAAATTGGCTTGGTTGAAGCTTCTCCCAGTTCGTCTACCATGACCCGAAATCAGTCGGGAGAGTCATCTCTGCCCCCTCGCCGGTCTTCTCGACGAACAACTTCCGCTCGGAAAAGTGCTCCGCCTTCCTCGTCTTCTTCGGTTAAACGTAAAGGGGTGTTTCCTCGTCCTGTGCAAAGATCCTCCAGTGGTAATCTCTCTCCATCTCTCTCCTCTTCCTCGTTTGGTGGCATGCATCCTTCCCAAGCCTCTAATTCTGAGTTGGTGAATTTTTCCCCAATTCTTGAATTCCCCCTTCCCAAAATTTCCGAGGATGATGATGTGTATGATGATGATGAAAGTTATCCTGATCCGGTTACTATTCAAGACTGGTTCTGGTATTTGCGAAGAACAGGAAAAGAATTGGACCTCTCTTATGTGGATGTATCTCATATTCATTTTAAAGGTCTGATGCGTAAGAAGATTTTGGGGAAAGTTATGAGAGTGAGAGTTCCTCGAGATAGAAAAGTTGTCATTCGCACCTGGAACCCGACATCTTTTGTTAAAATCTCTGAAGTTGATGTGATAGACATCTCTGATTCTGAAGACTCCCCATTGTTTGATGATTTGTCTAAGTCGAGAGGGACTTCAGGAGCGTCATCGTCTACTTTTCCTTCTGAGAATCCTGTTGGGCAGGATGATGTGCTGGGAAACAAGGAAGATGTGAAGATAGGTGATCTTGGAGATGAGAAATCGCATGCTGCCCCCTGTCAGGAAGAGGTTCCTGTCTCTGCATCACCCATGTCTGTGGATGAAGGATCTCAGAACATGTTCAATGACCCAAATTGTGATGTGAATGCGTGTTCTCAAAATGTGCCTGATCTCTCATCTCGTGCTGTTTCTGAGCCTGGAAAAGACTCTGAGATTGTTGACCATGAATGCGCAGACAGTATTAAAGAGTCATTTCTGAAAGACACTGTGGAAGACATGCAACTTGCTGATGATGTATCACAGAAAGTTCAGTCCCAAAATGTCTCTGAAGATCCGGGTTCCACCCCTATGGATTTAGGGTCTGCTGATATTCCTCAGGATCTTTCCAATCGTTCTAAAACTGGTGTTTGTGAGGTGCATGTAGTTGCAGATAAGGTCACTGCCGATATTGTGTCTGGAAGTGAAACTGCTGGTGGTGAGGTAAATGTTGATGTCACTATGAAAAAGGGGACCCGGTGTCAAGATGCTACACCTATTGGTGGGGACAATGTGGGACTTAATGTTGGAACTGAGTTTGAACCTGCTTCCTTCCAGGATGCTAGTGTTGAAGATGTTGTTGCACAAAATGTTGCAACACAGGGTGCTTCTCCTGAGGCCTCTGGTCCTACTGAACCTCCTTTGTCCTCATTTTTGCACAAGGTTCGGTCGTGCTCTAAGAAGCGCTTTGCCTCTTCGTGTAATACTGATGCTTCTCCCTCTAAGAGGCCTAAAAACTCAGCTTCAAGATCCTCTCGTTCTCCATCATTTTCTTCTTCGGATGCCTTGAGCAGAATCTTCTTCGACAAAGCCTGCAAGAACCGATTGCCATCTTTCTCAGAGAGATCGTTACTCCCTGAAAAGGTTCTGAACGTTGCTTCGTTTGACAAGACCCAGATTGCAACTATATTGAAGAATCTCGGGTTGTTCCGTGCAGCCACTTGCTTCAGTTCCTACTATCCGGTGTTAGTCAGGGAATTTTATTGTAATTTATCCAAGTCCGCTGGAGAGGGGTCCTCTCGTTGGCATTGCAGAAACTATGTTCGAGGCAAGATAATCACGTTTTCTCCTTCCTCTCTGAATAAATTATTGGGATGGAAATGTTCCCCATCTGCTCATGCTTATGACGAGTCTACAGGAGTCGAGTTTGATAAACTGATTCGTGATGTGACTGCGGGGGAAACTCCAGAATTGGCCTACGAAATCTTCGGTCTTTCCCTCATCTGCTCTGACGGCCAAGTTTTTTATTCTCTACCGGATTGCCACGAGGAACTGGCTGCCTACATCTAATGTCTCTGTGGTTACTCGAGATATGTGCAGACTGTTGTTCTCTGCTGGAACCGCTCAGACTTTTAATTTGGGTCGGATTATTTTTGACTCTATCTTATCGTTCGCTGAGATATCCTCCTCCGGGACTTCGCTACCTCATGGCGCTCTTATTTCTATGCTACTCCTAGCTCAAAAGGTGTCTCTGTCCTCATCCGATCTTCCATCATCCTGTGAGAGTATCTCATATACGGCAAAGTCTGTGGCCGGAAAAGTGGATGACATCTCTGATTTGGTGCCCTCTCTTCATAATGTGTCTTCAACATCCTCCCCACCTTCTACTAATGAACCCTCTGCCACAGTGCCTCCAGCATCTCAATCTCCTTCACCCTGTCCAGCTACAGATGCTGCTACTTCCTCAGCAAGTGCGGTTGATATTCAGTTTCTCGAGACTGCCCTTCAGAATATTGATGATCAAATTCTGGTTCTCGACAGCCAACGGGTTCTTCTAAATCGCCACAAAGAGCTGCTGCAGAGCAAGCTGTCTTCTCTCCGGAGTGGCCCCTCCGCAGGTCTCTGAAGTATTTGTCATTTGGTGGCGCAAAAGGGGAGAATTTATGTGGTATGCTTTGCTCTCTCTCTCTCTCCAAGATCAGTGATCTGATATTTTGTTGGAATTTTTGTTGGATACTATGTTGGAAGTTTTTTTGGACCTCGTTGGATATTATGTTGGAAGTTTATGTTGGAAGTTTTGTTGAACATGTTGTTGAATGTCATTGTGTTGGGTGTTGGGTGTCTACTGATGAAATGTGGCTTCAGGGGTTTGAAAAGTTATCAGAAAAGTTATCAATGACCTTCTCTTCTATCATACTGTATGTTGTGCCACCAAATGACAAAAGGGGAGATTGTTAGGATATATTCTGTGGTTATTCTTGTATGCGTCTTGTCATATGTGGCACTGGAGAATGTTGGATAGGTTGATGTCCCTGTCGTATGAAGAAGAGAATGTTGGATGTTTTGTTGAACAGGTTGTTGGACCAGGATGTTCAACAAAATATGCTTACTTGCATATCTGGTGCTTTGGTGCTCAATAGTATGCGGAACTGGAGCCTGCGTATTCCGCTATTTTCTATCTTGCTATTCTTGCTGTTATGGTGGTTATTAACTGATTTATAGTTGATTGTGCATAATCTCTTGCGAATCGGTTGAAGAGAGATTTTCGGCAAATCAATATTCTTGCAACTGCCACTTTCGGATCTTTCGGGATCTCTTTCTTGTTAAAGACGGTGCAGTTGTTACTGAAGATAGAATCGAATCTAGGTTTGATTGCCGGTGTGCAGATTGATCTAAAGATTACGGGGCGTGGCCTTTTAAGGCGTGGAATGTTTGGCGGCTAGGGTTGACGCTCGAGTTTAAGAAATCCAAGGATATTCTCCGGGAGGGAGGCCGACGGCTGCGACACGCAGGATCGAGGGAGTTGATCAAGTCGGTGGTGCAAGGGGAGCTTACAGGCAAGGGGAGCTTGCCAAGAATACTTCACGGGGTTGATTGCGATCATCCCCTCACGGTTTGTCATTAAGGATGAGAGTGTTCTTCCTTTATTAAAGCGTGAATTGTAGAATTTGTATTCTCCAATCTTTTTAGTGAAGTATTCAATTTTCTGGGCGTGGCCCTGCAGATGTAGGTGTGCGCACCGAACTGCGATACCAATTCTTGTGTGTCCTTGCATGTTGTGTGTTTTTACGCTGTTCGTTATATTCTTTACTGCGTACTGAACTTCATTAAACATAGGTTATTAATATTAATATATTCTATATGTGCCAACCCTGACTGCATGAGGCACTCATACACTTCTCGTATGCTAATCCTTGTATTTGTTTTATTTTAAGGGGTACTGGTTTTATGTCACCCCATTTTGGACCATCTTTTAGCATATCAATAAAAATTTCAAGCGTAGAGATGAGCCTCCTAGCATTGGACTTGGCTAGGTTCCAAACATCAAAAAAATTTAGTATTCCAATTTTTTTAATAAAATTATATTTAAAGGGCCCAAATTTTAATTTGATCCAGGTTGCTGAAAATTTGATTCAAGTTGCTGATGATCACAACAAGAGGCGATCCTGATGATCATAACAAGAGAAAATTTGATCCAAGTTGCTGAAACCCAAGAAGAAATAACCACCCAACGGGGCCTTCGTTGCACACAAATTTAGCACCAGTCTGCTGCGAGCACTTCAAGATTCTGCCTAGACAATGACGGAGCAGAGAACAGAGACGATGGCCACCGTGAAGACGCCGGAAACGCCGATCTTATTCACGACGCCTCCCGCAGTGCCGCCGCCGCCGCCTGAATATCCTGACGCTGTTGGCGTCGTAGCAGCTGCACGACAACGTGACAAGAAGAATCAAGTTAGCTAACAGAGCTTATAGGGAGCGTGCAAGTTTCGGCTCAACCTTTGGTGGCATTAGTGAACATAGCGTAATCCGGCGAATTCGGCGGCAAGTTCAGAAGCTCTGCCAGCAAACAAAGGCTAGCAGTTTTAGCAACCATGTGATTAACATGTAACCAATCAAACAGCGGTACTCACTGGGGCAGTCGCCGATGCGGGTGTTGGCGAGCCTGCAAGCGGAGGCGAGGGCGACGAGCCTGCCCATCTGCAGGCCCAGGCTGGAGACGGAGGGGCCGCCTGCGTGGGCCTGCTGGATGATGTAGCAGAGGCACGCCGCGTCATTGCCCCTGATCTCGGCCACCGACCCGCAGCATGGGCCCGTGGGCGCGTCGGCCTTGCCGCTAGCGTAGCCGAGGCAGGCCCCTAGCTTTGCGAACTCGGGGGCGCACTTGTCTTGTAGGGATGATGCGGGCGGGGGGTCACAGGAGACCAGCGGAGAGAGGAGGGAGAGGGTGACGATGGTGGCGATTGCTGAGTTCTTCATGGTGGAGGGGATGAGAATGGGGAGGAGAGTGAGCGAGGGGGTACGTCTAATAATGGTAAGGGGGTTAGGGGGGAGAGTTAATGGGCGTAGGTGGAGCAGTGTCTGGGCATTGGATGAGAGGGGAGGCGGTGTTGGGGTGTGCGTCCAATTTTGCTCAACTGAATCTGTTGCCTGGCTGGATTTGGACTGTTCTGCGACTGAAATTTTGGCTGTTGTCATTCACGGAGCATTAGAAAATCAAGACATCTGATGCTGCCCGAGGCACTCCCTCTGAGAGACAGGGAAAATGAATATACTAACTTAACAAGGAAGAAGGGAGAGAGACAAGGAGGAAAGAAAGGGTGGAAATTTTGATTGAAATCTCCGCCAATAATCCACGCTTCCCCACCAATGGTGGCAGCATCATCTTCTAACTGACCCCAAAGAGAGAGACGCTCCGACCTCAGATTGGATCCATAAACATCAGTATCTGAGAGTGAGAGGAGAAGCGGTCGAGGGTCAAAAAAAAAGTAACATCACTCCTACGAATTCGTACTGGCAAACGTGTAAATAAAAATGAGGCGATATCGTAAGCGTTCACGGTGCAACTAACAGCACTCGGAAGTGAAATACTTTTTTGTTCACTTGACGAACTCTCAAGTGGTTATGTCCGTTTTTACTCTCTAATTCATTGTTTTGCCACTATTCACACTAACATCTTCCCAACACATTATATATGAACCCAAAATTTTTTGATGCAATTTATTTGCATCAAGCTTGTTTATTTATTTATCGATCATTCTCTCAAGACAAATTTTTGGGGAAAAGGCCAAATATTATAAATAATTTCAAAAATCGTTCGTTTTTAAAAATTGTTACGACCTCAAGTTCAGCCTAGTCGACCTAGGCCCACATGTTCAAAGCCCAAGTAAACGGCCTGTCAAATCTCTCTAATGAGAACTAGCTCTGACGAGAAGCTCGCCGAGTCTTAGAGAAGCTCGCCCAAGCAGAGCGGCAAGCTCGTCAACCGAATCAAAGAGAAGAGTCCTCTGATTGGCCGCCCACCAACCACGCCAGCTCGACGAGGAGAAGCTCGCCTAAGTGACAGCCCGCCTAACTCTCCACCCAAGGAAGTCCGCCCAAAGAAGGACTTGAGGCTTCAAGAGGGAGGCGAACCGTCATAAATATCACTGACAGTTTCGCCACCGGACAGTCTCACGCCTGACAAAAGGGCGCCTGGCAGTTTCGCCACCCGACAGCCTCACGCCTGACAGCCTGACAAAAGCGCGCCTGACAAAAGCACGCCTGATGGCTTCTGCCCTGACGTCATCGGCCGAACTTCTGACACCCTGACATCGCCAGCTCAGCAAAAGCAACCGACTCCAATAGCTTATAAATACCCCTCATCCACCATCAGAGAGGGGGTAGGTAAGTTACGACTAAATTATTACCATCAATGCACAAGGTTCAGATATCCTCCGTATATTCGTGCCTCCCACGCTAGTCCGCCACGTGAGTGCCGATCTACCTTTGGGATCGCCGCCGACATTCTCCCAATAGTCACCAGCTGACTAAAGCATCGGAGAGGCTACGAGCTGGCATCCAGCTTCGCCTTTCTGACGAGTTGTTCTCCTTGCAGGTAGCTCGCCTCTGCTGCCGACGGTTAAAGTGACATAAGGCGATCAACTTCAATCGAAGGGCGATCTATTCCGATTGACGGGCGACCTTGAGATTCTCATCTACAAATCGTCCTCAAATCGTGATTAGTCTCGTCATCAACCCTACCCTTGTAATCAGCACGCCCTTGATTTCCCACTTTAATATAAATTCATTGTAAGCAGATTTACCCCGCAACAATTGGCGCAGTCTGTGGAAACTTAGGGTCACACCCATGTCTAATTTCATACACTTTAATCCCAGTCCCAACTACGGCAAACATCCCATGTAGGACGAGCCACATCCTCTCAGAGGGACTTCCCCGACAGATGTACCCCTTGAGGGGACGACGATGCTATTCATGCCTCGGCCTGTGCTATCCACCAAGCCTCCGAAGCCTTTACGAAGATGATGAATGATTGGGGTGCGGGTGGGGCCGGGGCATCCACCGTCCCCCATAAACCCCAGAACGTGAAGCGCAACCTTCATCTTCTGATCGAAGAAGAAGTCGCCCGGCAGAGGGGGCTCAAGGAAGCGATAGCGGCCCAGCAAAGACATCTCGATGCGGAGATGGAGGCCGCTTATTAGAGGCGCCTCGATGAAGAAGTTGCTGTTCAACTAAGGCAGCTTGACGAAGAGGCGGAGGCCGCCGCTCAACAAATACGGGTAGATGAAGAAATTGGACGTCGACAGCTGTGATTTATCATCGCCGCGCGAGAAAGGCTCGGAGAGGAGAGCCGTAGGATCCCGGAGGTGTCAACCCTAAATCGATGGCACCCACGTAGCCCCCGCCGGTGGATGCCTCGCCGCTCAGATTGAGCGTCCATTGGTCGACCCGCCAATCTCCTAGGCGTGATGATCGTCGACGACGAAGCCGCGATCAGAGTAGGACTCCCCAGAGGCGGGAGAGGGACACTACTGAGCACCGTGATGGCTCATCCGGCGGCTCCAATGATTGGTGAGTCGGTCGAGGCGGCCGTATCGACCCCCGAAGTCGTCTGTGCGCCCTCATAGATTGCCTGTGTGACCCCATATCCAGAAGTGGCCAACCCACTGGCCAGACGAGTGACAGTGGCCCCGATACATCGTTGGTTCAAGCTTTTTCAGCTTGAACTGTATGATGGTGCGGGCGATCCCCTCGAACATGTGCAACGATATAGAGGGGTAATGGAGATTCAAGGCGCAGAGATGCACTCCTATGCCGGGGCTTCCAAATGACTCTAAAAAGGTCGGCATTAGAGTGGTACAATGACCTGCCCGCCCGCTCCGTCGAATTCTTCGACGACCTATCCCACAAGTTCTGTCATCAGTTCGGGGTAGGCCGGAGAAAGAAGAAACCTGCTGACTATCTATTTTCGATAATTCAGAAAGAAGGGGAAACGATCCAAAAGTTTTTGCACCGTTTCCAGGAGGAAAGGCTTGGCATGGCGTGCTGCGGAGATGAGATCACCATGGCGACCTTCAAAAAAGGTTTGACCAACCGGAGCCTGCACATGTCGCTCCTCCAAGATCTGCCCATCGATTTAGATGCGCTCGTCACCAGGGCGGAGAGGTTCATGCTGAGAGAGGATGCTCTGGGAGTAAAGAAGACGGCCATCCCGATTGGGACATCCTGCAACGAGCGACGGCCTGATTTCGATCAAGGCTGGAAGACCGCCCTAGAGGGCGCGACCAACTAGGCAACCAAAGGCGCGACCAAGGAGGCCCTCGACCACAAGATCGCCCCGGACCAGCACGACGGTTCGTCGCATCTAGAGAGCCCCCGTCGGCAGACAGCAGGCCCAAAGGACAGCAGCAAGCCCAATACACGCATCTTAACACCCTCATGATTGAAGTGTTGGCCGCAGGAACAAGAGCCGGACTTCTCCGAGACCCGCCTCAGGAGATGAGGATGAACCCAGCCGCGAGGAATCTACAGAAATACTGTCGATATCACCATGATCACAGTCATAATACCGACGAATGATTCACCCTAAAGAGGGATATGGAACGGCTGATTCATGAGGGCCATCTACAAGGATTCGTCGATGGGAGGAGACCAGTTCGCGATGAAAGAGCACCCACGGGAGTGCGGCGGCCGAACCAGCCCCAGAATGCCGAGCAAGACATCCCTTGCAGCCTAGAGCGGTCATGCACATAGATGTGATATGCTCATGTCCATCCTCAGGTGGCGCATTGGCATCGGCCAGAAAGGCGTACGATCGACAAGTGATGACGACGGGCATGGGTGACGAAGCAAGCCAGATGAGAGTAGCTCGTCCCCCATCTCATTCTCGGATGACGACTTGGAGGGGGGTCGATCTATCACATGATGACGCCATCGTCATCGAAGCCCAAATTGGAACGGATGTAGTCAGCCGCCTCTTGGTCGACATCGAAAGCTCATGCGACATTCTTTTTATGTCAATGATTGAGAAGATAGGGCTGAAGCAAGCAGATCTGAGGCCATGTACAGGTCTGATTATCGGCTTCACCGGCCACTCGGTTCCCATCGTCGGAGTTATCACCCTGCCAATGTCTCTGGGGGAGGAGCTAAGAATCGTCACTCGGATGACGCAATTCGTTGTCCTCGACATCGCGTAGACATACAACAGCATCATAGGGCGGCCATACTTAACCTCCATCTAAGCTCTCCCCTCACTCATGCATCAAATGATTAAGTTCCAGACTCTGTAGGGAGTTGGACAAGTGTGACGGAGCCAAAGACTGTCCCGAAGCTACTACGTCGGCTCCACCAAACACAAATAGCCCGAGCAATCCCAGTTGGTCGAACTCACCAATGATCGGGAGGATTTCGACGACCAATAATGGAAGGCGGCGAACTAGATCGCCATAGGAATGATGAGCATTTACTCAGATATTATCAATAGCTTTGTAAATATAACTATCATTTTCTATTCATACTCTCAAATATTGTCATCTCTATTTGAAAATTTCAGCTCCCCTCCAAGGTTGTGCCAGTGGGTAAAGGACCGAACTACGACTCGCACCCTCCCAACCCTCAACTCTGGGGCAAGCTTACGAGCTTCGCCCTCGATAGGTCACCGATGGGTTAAGGACCGAACTACGGCTCGCACACTCCCCAACCTCAACTCCGGGGAAAGCTTACGAGCTTCGCCTTCGATAGGTTGTCGGTGGGTTAAGGACCAAGCTACGGCTCGCACCCTCCACATCCTCAACTCCGGGGAAAGCTTACAAGCTTCGCCCTCGATAGGTCGCCGGTGAGTTAAGGACCGAGCTACGGCTCGCACCCTTTCCACCCTCAACTCCATGGCAAGCTTACGAGCTTCGCTCTCGATAGGTCGTCGGTGGGTTAAGGACCGAGCTACTGCTCACACCCTCCCCACCCTCAACTCCGGGGCAAGCTTACGAGCTTCGCCCTCAATAAGACACCGGTGGGTTAAGAACCGAGCTACGGCTCGCACCCTCCCCACCCTCAACTCCGGGGCAAGCTTACGAGCTTCACCCTTGATAGGTCGCTGATCGGCCCGGAATCAACTCCGAAATGATGTCGTTTACCGCAAGCGCATGGTATAGTAGCAAGCGGGTATCGTACACGGGGAAGCGGTGCTATACTACCTACCTACTCCTAGGTTGAGTTAGAATTGCGGGTTTATTGGTGGATGTGGAATATGGACGGTCGTAATGGTGATGGATGTGAAGGTTGTGTCACTTAACATCGCAAACAAGGGGTTCCACACAAAGAAAGAAATAAATAAAATACAAAAGATTAGGGCTTAGGACTCACCACTAGGACTGTCGGATGTCAACGCTAGGCTAGGACTCTTACGGTGCGTTGGTTTTATTGGAGATTTGTAGCATCTAGAAAGTGAATTCATGCGTCTATGCATCATGAATCTAACGTATCACATTAACCCCACTCTCGTGATAGGCGCATACGATACGTGCATTAAGGGTCTATAAAGTTCTCACCACTCTAGTGGTTCGAACGCTCTTAACTTGTACCACTCTCGTGGGTTAGAGCTTGGAGGTATTTTGGTGGCTCTTATTGACGCACTGGTGGTAGCCGTCAATTAGTGATGTACTTCGTCGGTGGATCCCATCAAGGCACGAGCTGGGCATGGTCACGTGCTTCGGTTGAATCCACTAACTCCCTAATTAAATCGGTAGGATGCTCCTTAAGCTAATCGATTCCACCAACAGTGGGCACGATCTCAGTACGAGTTCTCTAAGGGATTTTGCTAGATCAACCAAAATACAACCCCATTTATATCCAACACATCATAAAAATCCTATCTTTGCATCTAAGTCCTAAGATCCATGGGCTAATCACTTAGCCCTAGAAAATACTACTCAAGCATAGTAATAGCAATAGATAATAGAACGCACAAAGATTTCATTGCATGCATCAAAAAGGGATAAACGATAAGAAATCACAAAGAAATAATAATATGATTAAAAAGGGAAAAAGTACTTATCTTGATACAAGGGAGGGGCTTAGGGCATAGCCTAACTCCCCGAAAAATCGTCGCTGAAAACCCTAAAAAGATCTAAAAACTCCTCTCCCAAAAGTCCCTAAAAATCTATCTCAAAGTCTCCTCCGTCAAAAGTGACGGCTCCCTCTCTCCTTAAAACCCCTCACAAAACAACCCCTCAGAATCATGATCTGGACGCAACTTATGCCCTTGGCCCATGGCGACTCGGTCGAGCAGGGAGTTGCTCGGTCGAGTTGTCAGAAAGTATGATCAGTCGTCCAAAACCGTGTTCTGCTTGCTGGGCCGAGTGAGGCCTGCTCGGTCGAGTAGTCATGCTGCTCGGTCGAGCAGCCCTCTTGCTTGGTCGAGTACGTCAGGGAGTCGTGCTTCTCCAAAATATGCCGCTATGTCTGTTCGATCCGAGTCAGCCTTGCTCGGTCGAGCAGTCAGCTGACTCGGTGGACAATAGATCTGCTCGGATCGAGTAGGAGGTTGGGTGAGCTTTGGAAATAGGAGCTGCTCGACCGAGAACCATACTGCTCGGTCCAAGCATCCTACATATCCGCTTGCTTCTTCTTCATGCATCTGCTCGACCGACCAACTGCTCTGCTCGGCCGAGTCGCCTGGGAAAGACCTGATATAGCCACTCTTCTCCCAGCACTGTAGCATCATCTTGAAGAAATTTTCCAGGGCTCATCCGATCTCCGATGGGTACGTTCTTGGTGGCGTTGGAATCGTCTTGAAGTCTAGTATCGGGAAAAAATATCATAAAAATACTGAAAAATATCAGGTGATAGAAGATCTGAAAAGAGTGCACGGCTGTCCTAGAACCATGCTTTCTTCACTCTCCTCTTCTTCGTCCATTCTCTCTTGCCCCTTCCTTGCTTTCCAGCAGCTTTGATTCATCGAATACGGTGCCTTAGGAGCTCCGGTGTCGAAACATGCACTCCCTCCTCCAATATACTCCAAATCGCTCGATATTCCCTGAAATGCAACCAAACGCTCTTAAAGTACAATAGTTCCAATTATGAGCGTAAAAGCGTATGAAATGTGTAATTGAGTAATCATTTTGACGTGTAATCATATGGATAAAATGTGGAATATAATGACACATCAAAATCCCCCCAAGCTTAACTCTTACTCGTCCTCGAGGAAGACTAGTAAGAAGCTAACACGGGAGAGGGATACAATGGAGATGTGAGGCGATGGTGTGTAATAGAGACAAGGGGTTCAATCTCAAATTCAGAAAATACAAGAACCCAAGGTATGCAAGATCTCATGAACACACGTCAATATGAATTAGAACACATATACACAACAAATACTTAATCTCGCTCAAATTAAAATAACGTGGATTTCACTAAAAGTGATGAACTTGATAAGTGATAAAATGAGAGTAGAGTTATATCATATCATAGTTTTTCATGCAATATACTAAGTTCACAGAAATGAAACCAATGTCCACAACTCATTCTCTAAGCAGTATAACATGTCAGGATCAAACATTTTCAAGCATGCGTGGTATTTTGTTATACTTCATGGAATGAATTTCGCAAATTCAATCAAGGTAAGGTATCACCACACTATGACCATTTCAAGACTCCTAAAACCCATCAACTTTGCCATGTCTTTGTTCTATAAAGAAATGGAGATAAGGATATGGGATTTTTGTATTTTTATATTTTTTTTGGCTATATGAATATTTCATATGCATTTTTCTTTCTTTGTATACACGAGATAACTCAATATATATACAAAGAGCGGCCTATGCATCCCAGACCAGACGGTCTTAGGGCATTGGGTTACGAAGAGCCCCTAGGGCCTTTTATTCAGGATATTTGTTTGATATTTTTCATTTTTGGGATTTTTGCAAACGTAAACGCGATGGAATGCAAAACATGATAAAGATCATTTATTAGCTATTCACAAAAGAAAAAGAAAAAGCATAGAATCTAGACATGTCTCGGTTTCAGGAATCCTAGTCATCAGTACTTTGGTTGTTGTGGGGTTATCCTATCTCTTTTGAATCACTAAACATCTATGAAGCAATATAGTTATCAATCAAATCATGCATGAGTCAAATGATTTTCAGATTTGATTCATTCATTTTTAGCTTAAGTTTTTCGAGAATGTGGTTATGAAACTATGGATTCTACTATGAAAAAGCATATTAACAAAGATATACTAATCAAGTAATCGAACTCTGATCTAACAGATATCAAAGTTCATAAAAAAATAAATCCACGATATTTCATATAAAATGAAGCATATGAGACATAAATATAGAAGTGAACATGGTTCATATGGAAATTTCGAAGTGTGTTTCACGATGAAGCAAAGTGCGTGCACTATGCACTCATAAACTTGATCGAGCTGGAATCAACTCCAAAATAATGTCGTGGACCGCAAGCGCACGGTATAGTGGCAAGCGGGTATCGAACACGGGAAATCAGTGCTTTACTACCTATCTACTCCTAGTTGAGTTAGACTTGCGGGTTTATTGGTGGATGTGGAATATGAAATGTTGTAATGGTGATGGATGTGAAGGTCATGTCACTCGATATCGCAAATGAGGGGTTCCACACAATATAAAAGAATAAAATACAAAAAAGACTAAGCCTTTAGAACTCGCCACTAGGACCGTCGGATGCCGACGCTAGGCTAGGACTCTTACGTTGCATTGGTTTTATTGGGAATTGTAGCATCTAGGAAGTGAATTCATGCGTCTAGGCATCATGAATCTAACGTATCGCATTAATCCCGCTCTCGCGATAGGCGCATACGATGCGTGCATTAAGAATCTACAATAATCTCACCACTCTCGTGGGTCGAACGCTCTCAACTCGTACCACCCCCATTTATATCCAACGCATCATAAAAATCATATCTTTGCATCTGAGTCCTAAGATCCATAGGCTAATCACTTAGCCCTAGAAAAGACTACTCAAGCATAGCAATAGCAATAGATAATAGAACGCACAAAGATTTCATTGCATGCATCAAAAAGGGATAAACGATTAGAAATCACAAAGAAATATTAATAGTATTAAAAGGGGAAAAATTACTTATCTTGATACAAGGGAAGGGCCTAGGGCATAGCCTAACTCTCCAAAAGATCGTCGTCGAAAAACCCTAAAAAGATCTAAAAACTCCTCTCCCAAAAAGTCCCTAAAAATCTATCTCAAAGTCTCCTCCGTCAAAAGTGAAGGCTCCCTCTCTCCTTAAAAAACCTCGCAAACAACCCCTCAAAATCGTGATCTGGACGCGACTTATGCCCTGGGCCCACGAAGACTCGGTCGAGCAGGGAGCTGCTCGGTCGAGTCGTCAGAAAGTATGATCTGTCGTCCAAAACCGTGTTCTGCTTGCTCGGGCTGAGTGAGACCTGCTCGGTCGAGTAGTCACGATGCTCGGTCGAGCAGCCCTTTTGCTTGGTTGAGTATGTCAGGGAGTCGTGCTTCTCCAAAATATTCCGCTCTGTCTACTCGACCCGAGTCAGCCTTGTCGGTCGAGCAGTCAGTTGACTCGGGGGATTATAGATCTGCTTGGCTCGAGTAGGAGGTTGGGTGAGCTTCGGAAATAGGAGCTGCTCGACCGAGCACCATACTGCTCGGTCCGAGCATCCTGCATATCAGCTTTCTTTTTCTTCGTGCATCTGCTCGACCGACCAGCTGCTTTGCTCAGCCGAGTCGCCTGGAAAAGACCTGATATAGCCACTCTTCTCCCAGCACTGCAGCATCGACTTGCAAAAATTTCCCAGGGCTCATCCGACCTCTGATTGGCACGTTTTTGGTGGCGTTGAAACCGTCTTGAAGTCTACTATCTGGAAAAAATATCATAAAAATACTTAAAAATCTCAGGTGATAGCAGATCTGAAAAGAGTGCACAGCTGTCCTAGAATTGTGCTTTCTTCACTCTTCTCTTCTTCATCCCTTCTCTCTTGCCCCTTCCTTGCTCTCCAGCAGCTTTGATTCACCGAACACGGAATCTCAGAAGCTCCGGTGTCAAAGCATGCACTCCCTCCTCCACAATACTCCAAATCGCTCAATATTCCTTGAAATGCAACCAAACGCTCTTAAAGTACAAGAGTTCCAATTATGAGCGTAAAAGCATATGAAATGTGTAATTGAGCAATCATTTTGACGTGTAATTATATGGATAAAATGTGGAATATAATGACACATCAAAATCCCCCAAGCTTACCTCTTACTCGTCCTCGAGGAAGACTATTAAGAAGCTAACACGGGAGAGGGATACAATGGAGATGTGAGGCGGTGGTGTGTAATGGAGACAAGGGGTTCAATCTCAAATTCAGAAAATACAAGAAACCAAGGTATATAAGATCTCGTGAACACACGTCAATATGAATTAGAACACATATACAAAACAAATACTTAAATCTCGCTCAAATTAAAATAACATAGATTTCAATAAATATGATGAACTTGATAAGTGATAAAATGAGAGTGGAGTTATATCATTATCAAGTTTATCATGCAATATACTAAGTTCACAGAAATGAAACCAATGTCCACAACTCATTCTCTAAGCAGTATAACATGTCATGATCAAACATTTTCAAGCATGTGTGGTATTTGTTATCTTTCATGGAATGAATTTAGCAAATTCAATCAAGGTAAGGTATCACCACACTATGACCATTTCAAGACTCCTAGAACCCATCAACTTTGCCATGTCTTTTTCTATAAAGAAATGGAGATAAGGATATGGGATTTTTGTATTTTTATATTATTTTTGGCTATATGAATATTTCATATGCATTTTTCTTTCTTTGTATACACGAGATAACTCAGTATATACAAAGAGCGGTCTATGCATCCCAGACCAGACGGTCTTAGGGCATTGGGTTACGAAGAACCCCTAGGGCCTTTTATTCAGGATATTTGTTTGATTTTTTGCATTTTTTGGATTTTTGCAAGCTCACGTAAACCCGATGGAATGCAAAACATGATCAAAGATTATTTATTGGCTATTCACAAAAGAAAAAGAAAAAGCATAGAATCTAGACATGGCTCGGTTTCAGGAATCCTAGTCGTCAGTACTTTGGTTGTCGTGGGGTTATCCTATCTCTTTTGAATCACTAAACATCTATGAAGCAATATAGTTATCAATCAAATCATGCATGAGTCAAATGATTTTCAGATTTGATTCATTCATTTTTAGCTTAACTTTTTCGAGAATGTGGTTATGAAACTATGGATTCTACTATGAAAAAGCATATTAACAAAGATATACTAATCAAGAAATCGAACTCTGATCTAACAGATATCAAAGTTGATAAAAAAATAAATCCATGATAGTTCATAGAAAATGAAGCATATGATACATAAATATAGAAGTGAACATGGTTCATTTGGAAATTTCGAAGTGTGTTTCACGATGAAGCAAAGTACATGCACTATGCACTCCCCTAAGCTTAAACATCACATTGTCCTCAATGTGCGTATGATATAAATAGAGGACAACGACAAGATGGGGGGCCACTCAACAAAATAGTCTCTCTCCCCCAAGCTTAAGCATCACATAAAAATTGGGGAGAGAGGCGAAATAAGCGCCAAAATATAAGGGTGTGCATGGATAATAAATAATGGGTTTGGTGCAAAGGATAATTGAGTCATCATATGGGGTGAGTTTATTAAACTAAGAAAGCATATAAAATCTCATACGGTCCTCTCGCTGCCGAGAGGATTCGTGATTATTTAAAGCATAAAATTCTACACTACTGGATTGATATCACCTATAGAAAAAGGCGGGTCCAATATCTTTGCCGGTGCAGGAAGCTGCTCTATCTGCACTTTTTGTGGCTCCGCCAGGTGCGTATCTCCACGGGCTCCATCAGATTCCAGCAATGCGGCTCCCAGTATCTCTCCAAGGACTCCACATGTACCCTGCAAGAGATAAGCCGCATCAATTTGATGTGGATAATTCTTTCCCAAAATAAATGTATTCCAAAGAGGGTCATCAACATAATTACTTAAAATTAAAGACGGTTGCCAACACTTTTCTGGAAATAAACCTCTACTCTCATGCACCACGTCAATCAACTCCTCGTTGTTCGCCTCAGGTTGTTTAGGTAGCTTTGGCATATAAGCGTGGGTCTCATCAGGCAACTCATCATCATCATCATACTCATCCCATCGCACCTCCTGATCATATTCAATATCATCCATGGGTGCTAACTCCTCGCTCTCCTCCTCGTATACATCCCATCGTACCTCTTGATCATATGTATATGTATCCTACAAATGGCGCAATGAGTCATCAAAATCTGAATCATAAAAAACATCATACACTGGAGGGGAATCAAATGCAAAGGACGAGGGAGTAAAAGATTCTCCCTGAATGGGAGCAATAATCTCTATGGGATAGTCCTCGGCGTCAGTGGAAGGGTAATACTCTAAGGGATGCTCAGCCTCTGTAGAAAGTGGAGGTGGCTGCGGTAGCTTAAAAGGAGGGGGGCACAATTTGGGCTCCATCTATGTGCAGATGTTATCGTCCCAATTCACGTCCTCCTCGATGGTCTGCTCCGCTACTGTAGGCACAACCTCCTCAATAATATCCTCTAATGGTATATGCTGCTCTGACTCATGTAGGTGGCAAGGGGAGGCGACGACGGCATGAGCTGGCTCTGCAGTGCTAGGTGCCGATGTCTCGTCTGCAGTGGGAATATCAAAGCGCATAATACCTCCCTCAAGCTGAACGTAAATATCATCCTCGATGGTACCTGCAGCGGACACACGACTCATAATAAAATTGACGAGCTCACAATCTTCTGGATCACTTGCCTCGACGGCTAATGAGCCAGAAGATCGAGCTGCGTCCAATAAGCTTCTAAAGCTGCTGCATATCTTAGTTTCATGAAGTTTCTCAGATGCATCCTCCTCAAGAATTCCAATGAGGATCCCTGCAGTCCTCTAGTAACGAGAGGAAGTAGCTGGGAACCATTTCACACATGGTTTGACTCCGTTTGAAACATTTCTAACGCTTCGTCGAACCTGTAAAAGGCTTCCCTGAAAGATTCTCCATCAACTTGTTTGAATGTAGCAGCGAGATGTATGAAGGATTGAATAGAACCCGGTCGCGTCTTTGGAAGCACCATCGCTGCATCAACTGTACCTGATCAAGCAAAGTAAACAACCTGAAAAAGACGTCAGTGGTACAAAGAGAGATAAAGATAATAATAATAGCAGGTGGTGGGGAAAAATCACTCTCTGTTTATTTTATTTTATTTTGTTTTTTTAGTTATTATTTTTTAACGCAATTTAATCAACCTAATTACGGTAAATAGATAATATAGCGGAACACCTCCCCGACAACAGCGCCATAAACTTGATCGGCTCGGAATCAACTCCGAAACGATGTCGTTTACCACAAGCGCACGGTATAATGGCAAGCGGGTATCGAACACGGGGATGCGGTGATATACTACATATCTACTCCTAAGTTGAGTTAGACTTGCGAGTTTATTGGTGGATGTGGAATATGGACGGTCGTAATGGTGATGGATGCGAAGGTTGTGTCACTCAACGTCGCAAACAAGGGGTTCCACACAAATAAAGAAAGAAATAAAATACAAAATATTAGCGCTTAGGACTCGCCACTAGGACCATCAGATGTCGACGCTAGGCTAGGACTCTTACGTTTCATTGGTTTTATTGGGGATTTGTAGCATCTAGAAAGTGAATTCATGCGTCTAGGCATCATGAATCTAACGTATCACATTAACCCCGCTCTCGCGATAGGCGCATACGATACGCGCATTAAGGGTCTACAAAGTTCTCACCGCTCTCGTGGTTCGAACGCTCTCAACTCGTACCACTCTCGTGGGTTAGAGCTTGGAGGTATTTTGGTGGCTCTTATTGACGCAATGGCAGTAGCCGTCAATTAGTGATGTAGTTCGTCGGTGGATCCCATCAAGGCACGAGTCGGGCATGGTCACGCGCCTCGGTTGAATCCACTAACTCTCTAATTAAATCCGTAGGATACTCCTTAAGCTAATCGATTCCACCGACAGTGGGCACGATCTCAGTACGAGTTCTCCTAGGGATTTTGCTAGATCAACCAAAATACAACCCCATTTATATCCAACGCATCATAAAAATCATATCTTTGCATCTAAGACCTAAGATCCATGGGCTAATCCCTTAGCCCTAGAAAATAGTACTCAAGCATAGCAATAGCAATAGATAATAGAACGCACAAAGATTTTATTGCATGCATCAAAAAGGGATAAACGGTAAGAAATCACAAAGAAATAATAATAGGATTAAAAAGAGAAAAAGTACTTATCTTGATACAATGGAGGGGCCTAGGGCATAGCCTAACTCCCCGAAAGATCGTCGCCGAAAAACCCTAAAAAGATCTAAAAACTCCTCTCCCAAAAAGTCCCTAAAAATCTATCTCAAAGTCTCCTCAGTCAAAAGTGACGGCTCCCTCTCTCCTTAAAAACCCTCGCAAAACAACCCCTCAAAATCATGATCTGGATGCGACTTACGCCCTGGGCCCACGGCGACTCGGTCGAGCAGGGAGCTGCTCGGTCGAGTCGTCAGAAAGTATGATCTGTCGTCCAAAACCGTGTTCTGCTTGCTCGGGCCGAGTGAGGCCTGCTCGGTTGAGTAGTCACGCTGCTCGGTCGAGCAACTCTCTTACTCGGTCGAGTACGTCAGGGAGTCGTGCTTCTACAAAATATGTCGCTCTGTCGACTCGACCCGAGTCAGCCTTGCTCGGTCGAGCAGTCAGCTGACTCGGTGGACAATAGATCTGCTCGGCTCGAGTAGGAGGTTAGGTGAGCTTCGGAAATAGGAGCTGCTCGACCGAGCACCATACTACTCGGTCTGAGCATCCCGCATATCAGCTTGCTTCTTCTTCGTGCATCTGCTCAACCGAGCAGCTGCTCTGATCGGCCGAGTCGCCTAGGAAAGACCTAATATAGCCACTCTTCTTCCAGCACTGGAGCATCGGCTTTCAAAAATTCCACAGGGCTCATCCGACCTCCGATTGGCATGTTCTTGATGAAGTTGGAACCTACTTGAAGTCTACTATCTGGAAAAAATATCAGAAAAATACTGGAAAATCCCAAGTGATAGAAGATATGAAAAGAGTGCACGGCTGTTCTAGAACCGTGCTTTCTTCACTCTCCTCTTCTTCGTCCCTTCTCTCTTTCCCCTTCCTTGCTCCCCAACAGCTTTCATTCATCGAACGCGGCACCTCAGGAGCTCCGGTGTCGAAGCATGCACTCTCTCCCCCAATATACTCCAAATCGCTCGATATTTCCTGAAATTCAACCAAACGCTCTTAAAGTACAATAGTTCCAATTATGAGCGTAAAAGCGTATGAAATGTGTAATTGAGCAATCATTTTGACGTGAAATCATATGGATAAAATGTGGAATATAATGACACATCAGTCATCGGTGGGTTAAGGACCGAGCTATGGCTCGCGCCCTCCCCACCCTCAACTCCGGGGCAAGCTTACGAGCTTCGCCCTCGATAGGTCACTAGGGGGTTAAGGACCGAGCTACAGCTTGCACCCTACCCACCCTCAACTTCGGAGCAAGCTTACGAGCTTCGCCTTCGATAGGTCACCGGTGGGTTAAGGACCAAGCTACGGCTCGCACCCTCTCCACCCTCAACTCCGGGGCAAGCTTACGAGCTTTGCCCTCGATAGGTCGCCGGTGGGTTAAGGAGCGAGCTATGGTTTGCACCCTCCCCACCCTCAACTCTGGGACAAGCTTACGAGCTTCGCTCTCAATAGGTCGTCGGTGGGTTAAGGACCGAGCTACAGCTCGCACCCTCCCCACCCTCAACTCTGGGGCAAGCTTACAAGCTTTCCCCTCGATAGGTTGCCGGTGGGTTAAGGACCGCGCTACGGCTCTCACGCTTCCCACCCTTCCCACCCTCAACTCCGAAGCAAGCTTACGAGGTTCGCCCTCGATAGGTCGTCGATGGGTTAAGGTCCGAGCTACAGCTTGCACCCTTCCCACCCTCAACTCCGAGGCAAGCTTACAAGCTTCGCCCTCGATAGGCGTCGGTGGGTTAAGGACCAAGCTATGGCTCGCACTGTCCCCACCCTCAACTTCGGGACAAGCTCACGAGCTTTGCCCTCAATAAGTGCCATAGGGCAAGGGCCGAGCTACATGCTTGCACCCTCCTCAAGCTCGCTCCGACGGGCTATGGCCGAACTATACTCTTGACATCCGACTCGCTCTCACCCCAACTCTCATCTACCCCATATGTCTGGGGCACACATAAGGGCAAGGCTGAGGAGGACGAAGCGCCAAGTCTTTATATACTCTACAAAATGAGTTCGGACAACAGCCTTCAGAAACAAAACTTTCGTTGATTAAGATGTTGAAAATATTTACAAGTATTCCAAAAAGCCGGCCTTACAAAAAGATATCACATCGGCTGACACTACAAAAAGTCCTACTCCAAAACAAAAGAAAGAATAAAAAATAAAAAGTCCTAAGCGAGGGCCCAAGACCGGCCCTTAACACTCCACCCCCTCCCCTCGCCCGAAGATTATGTGGCACCCTGGTCACTTCACCCGAACTGACGTAGCCTCCCCCTGAGTATCAACCTCATCCTCTTCATCATCGGATGCCTTGGTCAACTTGGAGAAGTCGACCTCCAAGGCTGGGTATAACTTCGCCAACCTCGCCTCCACTCTCTTGAAGCCCACCTGCAACCCCTCTTCTACACCTTCCGCCCTCATCGACCTCATCATGGGGAGATACTCCGCCTCCTGGTACTTACGGATGGCCCCATACTTCACGGCCTCCAGATCTATCTTCTTCTGCGCTACCACCTGTCGCTTGAGCTCGATGATCTCCACCCCCTTGGCCTCCACTTCCTTGGCATGGGCATTCATGGCAGCGACCCTTCGATTCTCCTCTTCCCGAAGCTGCCCTTCCAGCCCCGCCACAATCTTCTCCAGCCTCACGACCTCCCCCTTCTGGGTTGCGTACCACCTCCGGAGCTGCTCCAGCCGATCCTCCCTATCCTGCAGCCTCTCGGTAACCTCCTCGAATTTCGCCTCTATCACCCACAGCTTATCAGTGGCTGCTAGGAGATCAGCCTTATTCTTCTTATGGGTCGCCTTGAGCCCAATCACGGAAGTATGATGCTACAAGGACACCATTGCCGCGACCGCCTATAGGAGGAACAGAAAACGTAAGTACACCTGGAAGAAAGAAGACCGACAGTGTGGAGTAGATAGAGCGAAGCCCTGTATACTGTGCCAAATTGTCGTATCACAAAGGCGCTCTAAACCAAGATTAAACAGGGACTCACGATCCCTCGGCAACAGACTGTTCTCCGCCAGAAAAGCTGTAACGCCGGCCCCATTGAATACCGACTCCTTGTTGCCCACTGGGAAGCTCGGCGCGAAGAGTCCTTCCCTTCGGAATGGCATGAACCTTGGCCTTCGTCGCCTTAAAGCAGGCGAGCATTGACTCACAACTCGGATGCCCCAGCTCCTCCGGCTCACCCGGCTCCCAAAGGGGACATCCGTAAGGCAACGCTCGACCGGGACCCTGCCAGTCTATGTTGTAATGGTGCCCAGAGTTGGCAAGCTCCAGGGAGTCACCACCTTCTCACAGGTGCCAAGGTCGACGAAGCTGCCCTGCACCACCTCACTAACCTTAGGGGTGTGAACGGCCGCCGTAGGTGTCTCCTTCGCTTTCTTGTCACGCTCACCCCTCTCGGCCCCAATGACGACCTCCGAGATCTATTTCTGTCCCGACTTCCTCACCAAGTTCTCAATCACCGCCCCCTAGCCTTTCTCCTGGGCCGAAGACTTCTTGGCCGTCGACTCCCTATCCCTCCTTATTAACTCCTCCTACGAAAGGATCATGTCTGCACCTGCAGAGAGAAGAAAGATCAGGGTGAGCGTATAGGGAGAAGGTCGCCAAGATCGTAATACCTTCGGGCCAGAAAAATTGGGCGAATTGGTCACCCTTAACCAAGTTCGCATGCTTCCGGGTCGCTTCGGGGATCTCCTCCAAGATCTTGGAGTTCTCCAGGTCTTGCCCCTCCAAGATCACCCCTCTATTCACTAAGAAATTCAGCGTCCCCCAGTTCGACCTCAATATCGAGTCTGCCGGCATCAAAATAAAGACAACCATCTCCCTCCACTCTCTCACCTTGCTCGACAGCTCAAGGATGAGATGTCGGCCCCTCCTTGCACTAACACAATGATACATCCCCTTTTTCTTCATCTCGAAGAAATACTGGAAGAGCGATAGGCTCAGACTTATCCCACTGGCATTGCAGAGGACAACGAAGCCAACCTAGAGCTGATGGAGTCTGGCATTAGCTGGAAGAGAGGGAGCTTAAGGAAGTTCAGCAAATGAAGGAGGTGGGGATTGAGCGAGAACTGCAGTCCCAGTTCGAAGGTCGGGTAGTAAACCCCGACTTTGTTATCTCTTGACGAGCAAACCCTTTCATTGGGTTCGGGGAGACAAACTGCGCAGGGAGGCCGAATGTATTTAGAGCAGATCTCGGTGAGACTGATGGTGCTTGTTTTGCACTGTAGAGCCCTGATCTCCACCGGAATAGTGGCACTGACTCTGCCGAAGCCCAACCCGAGCCTTCGCTCTTTCTTCTTGGGCTCCCCCTGCACCGTCGATGTCGAAGGAACAACAGGACTTTCTTCCCACTCCTCTGGCCAAACCATCGACTCCTCCACTGCTGCTGCACTCCCACTCCCATGCTCTCCAAAGTACCCCTCTACGTTCGAATTAAAAGTTAAAGAACCAGAAGAAGCCATTGATAGATTAAGAAAATACCTAGAAAAGAAGAAGATCAACGGAGCTCTGACGAAGTAATGACCGACGGCGAGAACTCTCGAAAGCAAAGAAGAGAAGAGAAGCCTTTTTGAAATTCGAATGCAGAAACCTTCAATCTCTGCCCCTTCATTCTATCTTATAGAAGTGATTGGGAGATCCCAGTCGTTGAGGGTAGGCCACATGACAAGATCCGGGGCAAAACTGGTGTCTCGACTCCCCCCCAGAACAGTACGGGACACGTGTCGTGCTCCACGTAGCGAGGCACCTCGATTGTTCCCTCGCAGTCAAATTGGCATGATGGCTTTACAGATCCAACGGTCAAGTCTCATTTAATGCCATCAAAGCGGTCACCTCGCATTTAATTCTCCAGTTGTCATCCAATAGAAAGTGAAGCGTGTCATCCGAGTCGACCCGGACCTCACGTTTCAAACTCAAATGACGAGGGCAATTGTTCCGACCTCAAGATCGGCCCAGTCAATCTAGGCCCTCATGTTCAAAGCCAAGTAAACGGCCCGTCGAATCTCCCTAATGAGAACTAGCTCTGACAAGAAGCTCGTCGAGTCTTAGAGAAGTCGGCCTAAGCAGAGCGGCAAGCTCGTCAACCAAATCAAAGAGAAGAATCCTCCGATTGGCCGCACACCAACCATGCCAGCTCGACAAGGAGAAGCTCACCTAAGAGACAGCACGCCTAACTCTCCACCCAAGGAACTCTGCCCAAAGAATGACTTGAGGCTGCAAGAGGGAGGCGAACCACCATAAATATCACTGATAGTTTTGGCCCGACAGTCTCACGCCTGACAAAAGCACGCCTAACAAAACCTGGTAGTTTCACCGTTCGACAGCCTTACGCCTGACAGCCTGACAAAAGCATGCCTGACAAAAGCGCGCCTGACGGTTTCGGCCCTGACGTCCTCGGCCAAACTTCTGACACCCTGACATCGCCAGCTCAGCAAAAGAAACAGACTCCAACAGCCCATCAACCATCAGAGAGGGGGTTGTAAGTTACGAATAAATTATTACCATCAAGAAGTCTTAGGCCGAAGCCTATCTCTGATAGATATTATCCTCGACATACGTGTCGCTAATTCTTCCGGTGTCTCCGGTCGGTTCATACAAACGTCCTCTATGTTAAGTCTCTTCTCGGCTCTAATCCTCCTTTCGGTACGTTCGATCTCCGGATCAAATAATATATCCTCTGGATTCGCCGTTGATCTTGTGTACATGCACAGAAGAATAGAGCTTCGATGGAATTGTTAGCACGATAGAGGTGTAAAATAATAATAATAATAATAAAACAAAAAAAGAAATAACTAGGTAAGGAAAATAAAACACTGTCGCCTCCCCGGCAACGGCAACAAAAACTTGATCGCGTCCGGATGTGCACCCGAAAAATGACTTGTAGTCTTACCGCAAGCGCACGGTGTAGCGGCAAGCGGGTATCGAACTCAGGGAGGACAAATGACCATGTCTTATTCAAATCACCTAGCTATCAAGAGAACGAGAATAGTTTGGTGTAATAGTCACAATCATTCAATAGCAAAGAAATATCAATATAATAAAAAGCGTCTAGGGATAGGAAATCCCCACTACGGACCGTCTCTCATACTTGTGATTCATAAATTTCATTGTTGCTAAGCTTGAATATAGGTGAACTAGTTGCAACTTAATGTAGAACCAAGCTCACACTCTCTCGCTATTGACGGTCTATAGCAAACCTAGGATAGGGCCCACTCTCGTGCAAACCCTAGCCTAAGCCGCTAGCGTGAAGAACGACATCATTGTTCAATCGTATCTCGAGCCCACTCTCGTGCAAACTCGAGCTACGACCTAGGTTGTGATAGTTTTTATCCGTCCAATCTCTTGCAAACGAATATTAGTATAGATTCACAATTAAAAATCCTAGCTTTGGTCCAATCTCTTGCAAACCAAATCTAGAGAAATCCAATTGTCAATCTAAATCGAATATCTAGGCCTTCCTATCAATTGGGTTCCAATCTCTTGCAAATCCCAATCGATATGAATTCCTAGCTACCCGTAATCAATTGATCACAACATAACCATTATCAATTCTAGCAACAATTCTACAAATTCATCACAATTCAGAAATATGGTCCATAGGGTTCATCCCCATGCCCTAGGACGACGGCACTACTCACTAGACATCATGCAAATCTCAGAAATAACAACAATGATCATGGCACAATTCATTGCAAAAGAGAAATAATGCATAAAAATTGAGTTTTTAATAAGAATAGACAAACCAATGTTGACGCCAACGATCTCCAGCTGAGATTTCACAAAAGAGTAGCCGTCAAAATCCTAAAACAAAGTCTAAAAATTAATGTTCAAGTCTCCTCTAAACTAGGGTAAAAACAGGGTTTAAATACCCTCTAAAATCGTCCAAAAAATCGTGACCAGACTGCCCCTGCGCAGCCCAGAATCCGCAGCCCTAACAGCAGTCGGAGAGGGTCACTCGGCCGAGTGACAAACCCTGTAGAAAAAAAGTAACTTTGGGTGTTTCAGGGTCTGTCTTCGGGGGTGGCTCGGCCGAGTGGACTTCTTCACTCGGTCGAGTGAGCATTCATGCTCGGCCGAGTGGGCCTCCTCAGGATCTCTGAAATTTCCAGTAACTTAGGCCTTTTCTCTGGACGAATTCCATGTACCACTCGGGCGAGTGAACTTTCTCACTCGGCCGAGTGGGCTTCCTTTGTTCGGCCGAGTATACGCAAAAAATATCCTGTGCATATCCGTTCCATTCGGCCGAGTAGGGTTTCTTGCTCGGCCGAGTGAGTGGTCTATTCAACCGAGTGGTGTGCTGTTGAGCTCGTTTCTTCTTCCTCTAGCCTCCTCGTCGCTCCTATTGATTTCCTTCTTCTTCCGCTCATCCTCTATCGCTGATAAGTCCTCGAAAAAGCCGTGGGCGACACTCCTAAGCGCGTGCAAATCCCTTGATCTCAAATTCGCTCCAGATCGCTCCATATTTCCTGAAATACGACAAAAACAAGAAATAGTGAAAAGCAACGCGATATCGTCGAATAATCGTGAAAAACACGATATGAGCGATCAAAACGACATGCAAACATGCAGAAAAAAGGTGTAAAATATGGAGTGATCATCATGCCCTCTCCCACAGCCGTCCTTTTCCTTAAATATTACATTCTTGAGTATTTTTTCACTCAATATATTCATTTTTTAGTTATTCAAATTATTTTGTATGCGATTAGCTAAGGTTTAGCGTTTTTGATATTGGAAATTACATAACAATAAACATTCATAAATGCCTCTTAGCTTATAGTACTCTCCATGTTGATTGATGATTTCATTTGTTGTTAAGGTCATGCTATTTTGTTATTTAGATGATTAGATCATGTTTTTTGTTCCAAAGTAGCTCTTGGTGGCAAGTTATTTCAAAGAATTATTAATTTGTATATGTGATTAGCTAGGTTGTAGGAAGAAATGAATTTTAGGAATAAATAATATATGAAATTTTAGGATGAAATGAATTTACATAAATGTGAGGTAAAATGAGGGAAAAATAATATTGAAATTTTGTAATTATTTTATTATTAAATCAACAGATAAATAATTTACCGCATAATTATGATGTTGTTTGTATAGTGTTATAACAATGGCCAACTTGCATATTCAATATTTTTTGCAAATTATGGGATTTCATCTCATGGAGGAGGTTTGATCCACATATGATGTGGTCTTGTATGATCAGTGTTGCCATTGTTTTGTGCATCACCAGCATAGAACGTTATGAATATTCATGGTGCTATTTGTTGGTTATTTCATTACCCGAGGTTAGTTTTGATGATAAGTAAACAATTAATGTTGCTAATAAGCTTGTTAAGAAGATTTGTGAGCGTAGGAAATCAAGTAAACAAAATCATGGAATTTAGTCAAGCTTGCTAGAATTGATGATTCGGAGCAGGAGCTTGATAATGAAGTGTCAGGAAACTTAGAGCTGAAATTGAAGATCAAAAGCTCAAGTCTAGGACTCATGGATATGCAAGACTTCAAGACAAGTTGGACAAGCTAAAGGAAGACACCAAGACTCCAAAAGAAAGTGTGAGTAGTGTCATTTTTTGTAAACTTGTCTTAGAGTGTTAAGGCTATTAGTTGAAGCTTGCACACACTTATGTAATGTTTTAAACTTCCCAAAGTATTTTGAAAACATTTTGAAAAGAATTAGATTGATTTTGGTATTAAGATATTTTTCCATATATCTGAAAAGGAGTCGCGACTACCATTTGTATAAGAATCGACTACATTCTATTGAAAAATATTGGTATGCTTTGTCCCTAAAAATAGTCGACTATAGTAGATTTGGGAGTTGACTACGGTTGCTTTTGGAGTCCAGTAATTTTGCCCAATGGACCAATTTGACACAATTCTTCAATTTACAGAGAGATTTTGATTTAGCCGTTGGAGTGGTGTTTTTGGGATCTGTTTTCAACGGTTTTTATCCTTATTTATGTGGAGATTGTGAATCGTACAAAAGTGTGAACTCCCAAGTATACGAGATTGAACAAGTAATAAAGTCATTGTGAGTCCAAGGTCGAATCCACGGGACATGTCGATCTGTAAAACTCACAGATTCCAATTGTTCAAGAGCAAATCGATAAGAAAGTTACCACCTTTTAAAAAAGAAATATGATTTCAATAGTATAAAACACTAAAAAGAGAAGCGAAAACGATCACAGTAATAATGTAAACAAGATATCAGTCAGAAGGAACATGTGTCGGTTATGAATCCATTAGGGTATATGCAATCTATGGTTACCAATCATCAATTAATTGGTTTGTTAGAGTTCGTAATCATGATTCATAAGTGAGCCTCGCGGATCATTGCCCTTGCAGGTCCCTCCGGGTATGCACACATAGATGTATCCTCGTTGTACATCGTCCTTTCAATACCCTCATGGTATGTGTGTGAATCAATATTAGAATGCCAGAAACTATTTATTAACCTAAATAACACCACCTTTCATCTGGTAATGGCATGGACGGTCGAAAGATGTGACTATCAAGAAACATAAAACAAGCGCTTTATGTAGTCAAGCGATACATTGATCTCATGAACAATGATAAAACATGTGCCTGCAAGGGTTCACGATAAAACTCGCAACAATTCTATCACAACTACATCAGCAAAGATCATTTTTGATCCTAATATGTCAATAAAAATCATCCAAGGATGATGAAAATATGTAGAAATCGACATACACTGAACATAGGCATGAAAATAGTGCTAAAACGATCAAAACCATAAATTACATAGCCCTAAATTCATCTTAACCAACACATATAGAATTAGCTGCTCATAAATTGAAAGAAAGCAAAAACTTTATTGATAGACATCATTTCAATCAAAATACAAGTAAAATACACTAAAAAGAGGCAGAAAGGACTTATTTTGTTACTGTGTATTTTTTTCTATCACTATTGCATATCCCTAACGTTCTCCTCTGAAAGACACAAATTTAGAGTATTTTTGTGAATTTCTTGGCCGTCGTTTAATACCCCAAAAGTCTACAAAACTGTGTGAAGCACTCCTATTAAGGTTTAGGAGTCAAAACGGGTCAAAATCCGCTCAAACCCCCGCTCCAACCTAGATTCCTGCGTTTTTGTGTGTTACTGACGTCATTTTATTATTATATATTTCTTTTTCAGCTTTTTTTCCTTGGCTTCTTCTTCCAAAAATTGTAGAAATTCATCAAAAATACAAAAAAATCCATAAAAATATCCGTTGAAACCGGGAGATTATATTCTTCAATCTGGAAAAGAAAAATCACATTTTTAGCCTCAAAAATCAATATTTTGTGCAATAAATAGTAAAATCCAATAATAGAGAATATTCAGGAAAAATCCAATAATTGGCCGAAAAATCATAAAAATTTGTGGAAAAAATGCGTAACAATATCAGGTCCAAATATGCAATATATGGACATAATCACACCCTCCGACTAACTATTTGTTAGTCCCTATCAAATAAATCGACAATTTCAGACTATCAAATACAAGCCCATCAAAACCCTTTTCATTCATTCATGGCATTATTATAAATGCTATTTACATCATGATTTCATAATCAATATAAACAAACGATGAAATAGAAAATGAAAAAATAATTAAAATGAAAAATGGAAAATGGAGAGGTGCTAGATCATTTTCTCAGGACGTGGGTTTCGCTTACTCATTCGTCGAATATGAAACACATGCCAGAGATTTTTATCTCGATATCATAATCATATGGATGCATTCAAAATAGAAAACCCGAGAATATCAAAACAATATGAAATATGGAATCGTTCTAGAATTAACATCGTCTGAAGCATCTAAAGCGGTATACATAATCATAGACCACACACTTTTCAATTGAATGCTTTCTATTTGGAGTATAAGAGATATCACACAATATGGATCAATAAGAATAGAAAGGTATGGTTTTCATGAAATGCATGCTAAGTTTCAATTCCTGGATTTCGTAAAACTTTTAGTAATCTCACCGAGTATAGAAAATTACCTAGCTTATGTTGTCATGCACAGTCAAGTAGTCACTCTCTCACACATCATTGGATCCTTTCCCCCAAGCTTATCTATAAGCGTGGTGGCATAAGATAAATCAATAAGTACATTCCCCATTTTTGGAGCTCCAATAAAAATAAAAACAAAAGAGGGAAGAAAGAGAGAAAGAGTATAAGATGAGATCCTGTATAAGCTTCTTTTCTCTTTTCTTTTCTTTTCTTTTTCTTTTCTTTTCTTTTTTTTTCTTTTTTTTTCTTTTTTTCTCTTTTTTTCTCTTTTTTCATAGCATATATACATTTGAGATCCCAAATCAAAAGATATAAAGATATTCATATATTTTTTTCTTTTTGATTTTGGGGGTATTTGAGCATGGCATTTAATAGCGGGGAAATGCCAATATAGGATCCGCTTAAAGGGAGATTCACCAATGAATATAAGTATAGAAATAATGCTCAAGATATGTGGAGAAAGAAATGTATGTAACACTCGGTTCACTCTATAGGACGTGCACGACAACTTTTAGCAGAGTAATGTAATCTACTCAGTTTAATCTCAGAAAGTAAACTAATCCAGTTATATCAACCTAGCATTCATTCAATCAACCTGAAAGTGAAGCGTACAATTTTCATACAATAAGAAGTGATATAAGAAAAGAAAGCATTACTCCAGATATAAGCGATCAATGCGTGAAGCTTGGTGTGTTTTCTATGAAGAGTATACAGTAAAAATTATCAGACTCAGCTAATAAAAGAATTTCATCCATATTCATACATGAAAGTGCGGGTTACTATCTAGAATGCATAGCAAGACATAGCATATGATATCTGAAACAAAAACTATGGCATGACAAGATAGTATGCATATAGAGATAAGCTAACACCACGTCGTCATCATCACAGAAAATTCATCTCTAGCAAAAAGATGAAAGAAATAAGGATAAAAAGGAAATAAAAACTAATGTACAATGCAGCACACTCAAGAAATAGAAAAAACGTGATGCATGATAAAAAAACGAAAAAGTGGGTGAAAATAGGTGTAAAAACGAAGAAATGTGAGAAAATAAAAATAAAAGGCGACAAAAATGATAAGTGTGAGAACTCACTCCCCCAAGCTAAAGTGCACAGTGTCCTCAATGTGCGAAGTGTGGCACACCGAGAGACAAAATATGGGAGGGGTGGGTGAGGATGCATGCATGATGGAAAAAATGAAAGAAAATGATATGAGAATGCAGGTGATGCATGCAGAGATCAAAATAGTGCAGATATGAGTGTCCCCAAAAAGTACTCCCTCTCTCCCAAGCAGATATAGACAGATAGGACCAAAATGTGAACAAAACAGTGTGTGGATGAGGGGTGCAAAATCAGCAGGCTCACAAAAAAAAATATCCAGCGTAGCGACAACAAAAATATGGAAGGCAACCAGTGTGTGCCTAAGGGGGTGGGGGTGCACCAGCACCGTCCTGTGGCGGAGGTGGTGGGCGAGGTGGACGCTGGGTGGGTGACGGTGGTGGAGGCAGTCGGGCAAGGATTTGGCTCAGGCAAGCCTGAATACCAGGCAGTAAAGCGACCTGCTTCTCCACGGCGCCGACAGTAGCGGAGAGAGCCCTAAAGTCTCCTCTAAGTCCACTAACTGCCCCCTCTAGAGCACGAAGGTGATGAACTAGAGTGTCAGTGGAGGTGGAGAGGAGGGACGAACAGATGAAGCGTGGGGCTATCTCGCATGGCTACTGTAAAGTATGGGTGCGACAGTGGGGTGGTGCGGGGGTGTTGTGCTCGCTAAGTGATGCCCAGCCTCTGTGTGAGGCTGAGACGTAGGAAGAGTAGAAGAGGATGGAGCGGCAGCAAAAGTGGAAGTGGTGGCAAACAACGAGGCGGGCAGAGAGGTCAGTGACACAAACGTAGGGACAGACGTCACTACGCTCTCGGAAAATACAGCAGCAGTGGAGACAGTGAGGTCGACGACTGGGGAGGTCATGAAATGTGAAGGAAAGACTCCCAGGGGTCGAGAACAAAAATGAGGACAGGGTCTGTACCGCGGAAGCAAAAGAAGGCTCGCCGCACTCAACTATGGTGGGGGGATGCTCGGGGCTGGCAGCAGAAATGGGATCTATCGACATGGGCACAGTGGTGGTGGTGGTGTGGGTGGACTCAGCTAAAGTGCTCCCGGCACTAACAGACGTGTGGATAGAGGTGTCGGGAGGTGCAGACGAAGCAAGCACAGGCTGAGGGATCACAGGGTCAAGGGGTGGAAGGAGGGGCTCCTGCTGAGCACCCTCAGGCTCAAGCACATACGCGACGGGGATGAGAAGATCCATCGGTGGAATCCACTCCACGCCCGCGGGTCCAATATGCGTCCGAGCAGGGCTCGGGAGAATCATGTAATCTGCAGTGTGGGGACCGTGCAGCCACACCCAGTGGTGCTGACCATGAGTATAAAGCATCCTCATCCGGGCCATAACATCTATGGAAAGTGAGGTGGGACCCAGTGGTCTCAGCAAGCTAGCTGGGAGGTCAACTCCGCACAAAAGGGCCAAGCGGGTAATCAGACAGCTGTAGCAAATAGGCGTCCGAGCGCCAACAGAAATAATGAGGCGGTCGATGTACCAACTGGCAATATCGATCTCTATGGCGGGGACCAAAACGTCATCTCCATCAAAAACCCTAGAACGTGTCATCGCATAGAGCATGTAGAGCTCTGGCGTCGACAACGTCCCGGGCTCGTACCTCACAAGAAAAGTGGTCGCCATAAGGCACTGTGCAATACGGAGGCACAGGTGGAGGACGGCAGAGGACTTGGCCCGACTAGGGTCAAAGGAAAGGGGTGATCCTGTAATCCGTGTCCAGAAAGCATGGGTGTCGAATGACAGGGGTGGGATGTGCGTGGGGCTGTAAGCGCGGTCTGGGTCAGGGACAGCGGGCCACTGGAAGAATGCTCAGAGCATGTCAAGAGTGACCTGGCACTCCTGATCTATCAGGCAAAATGAGCATCCTCCATGGGTCTGCTCAATAGAGCTAAGGACCTCTAGTGTCGGGCAGATATATGTGTCCGTCGACACCGACAAGAAATCATGCCACCCCACGTTGTCATACAACTGGAGTAGCCCCTCTAAGACCCCTAGGCGCTCGAAGTCAGCAAGGTGTGCAAACCTAGTGGGTATGATCGAGCGATGGGAGATACGCTCAAATCTGGTGCGCTGGGCGTCATCTCGGAACGTAATCTCCATCGCATCGAATGCGGGGGCAGGCTGTGCAGGTGGTGGAATGGGATCGGCAGGAGGCAGCTGTGTGGGTGGTGGTGGGCTAGGTGGAGGGGAGTCCACCCTAGCGGAAGAGGAGCCAGGATCACCTGACTTCTTTCGCTTGGAAGCAGGCTCCCGAGTGCGTGGCCTAAGGCGAGGCGGCATGTGTGCCGCGAGACGTGCCCACCCCAAATGAAAATGCGAAGTGCTATATAATGAAACAAGTATACCTGAGCACGACGTGAGTGCAAAATATGTAGAGTGCGAAGAAATTGCCTCCTCCGTGAATCTCTAGAGCGTCCTGTATCTCCCCTAAGCTCCCCCAAGCTAACCTGAAAAGCAAACAATCAAATCAGCGAATGATAATCAATATACATGGGGAAGATAGGGGATAATAGATATATATGTGAATTAATTTGAATTTGGAGTGCAATGGGCATACGGATTGGGAGAATGGAGAAGAAATAGGAAAATTAGTGCGAAATGGGGATGAACGGCGGCGGGGGAGGCGGTGCCGACGAAGGTCGACGGCGGGCAGCGGTCGGCGACCGGCGGCGGTCGTCGGTCGGCGACAGAGCGGCGGCTCGGGCGACGGTAGGTGGCGATTCGGGCGAAGGAAGCTGATCGGGCTCGGGTGCTGGGCGAAAATTTTGGGAATTTTGCGTTTTCGAAATTCACGCAGCGCCTCAGCGCTTATATAGGAATGTTGCGACTCGACCGAGTGACGAGTTCACTCGGCCGAGTGGGACTATGTTAAAAAAATTTCGAAATATCTCCCACAAGTTACGACTCGGTCGAGTGGTTTTTCCCACTCGGCCGAATGGACAAGTTCCACTCGGCCGAGTGGCATCGCCACTCAGCAACTATTTAGAGCGTGGAGGGTATCAGATTCACTCGGCCGAGTGATAAGTCACTCGGTCGAGTGGCAAATTATACTATAAATCGCAGAAAATAACAGAGAGTTGGTCTGTAGGATCTTCCCTGATCTGTACTCCACTCGGCCGAGTGGAGTCTTTGCTCGGCCGAGTGACATATGTCACTCGGCCGAGTGGCTTCCTGTTTTCTGTAACGGCTCTCTGTTTCCGTGCCACTCTCTGTTTTTCTTCCTCCAGTCAGTCTATGCCTTCTTCTGAGGCCGAGCGCGTTCCTGGAGCGCTCTCCCTTCCCATGGCTATCCTCCATATGAATGATTTCTCGTTCTCTATCTCCTGTCATTAAAAATAGAGCCCGTTGTCACGATTTTTATAGACGCTAGACTCTAAACACTAAGAAAAATCTAAAATAAAAATAAAAAATCAACTAAGAATGATATAAAACCGTCGGATTGCCTCCCGACAAGCACTCGTTTAAGGTCTTGAGCTCGACCCCTTATGATTTTCATTTAGTGCGTGATATTGGGCGCATGCGAGATGCGCCCGTCAAATTTGCTGGGAAGGCCACTTGGATTTGGTTGTTGATGCTCGTGGGCTTTCCTCGACGTCCCCTCATCATGGGTAGAGTTAGGAGATAAGTCCCCAAGCTTGAGCTAGTACCAATCTTCTTCTTCACCGGTGACGCCGATCTTTTATCCGGCGGAGCTTTCTTTGAATTGTTGGACGTTGAGAGCTTACAAAGCTCCCTTATCCTCGCGACATCAATGTCATCTTTATCATCGGCCGTAGAGCTATCTGGAGGGTCCTCCGACTTCTCTTCAATGCTAGAAGTTTGGCCTTCTTCAAGGCCATCATCATGTAGAGCGCCAATGGAATGTGGAATAGCTTCATCGATTACCTCATCAAGGAGGTCCACATAGTCCAACTCCTCTTGGTAGGGTATATGTTTCATAGCTTTGGGTATGTGGAGCTCAACCTCGATGTTCCCGACATTCAAAGATAAAGTACCTTCTCTCACGTCGACTATAACGCCGGCGGTGGCTAAGAATGGGCATCCAAGAATAAGTGATGTGTCACCCTCCTCCTTGATGTCCATAATGAAGAAGTCGCAAGGCAAGCAAATACCTCCCGGCACTTGGAGCGGAATATTCTTCGCAATCCCTACCGGCCTAGTAACCCGACCATCCGTAAGTTGTATTTTCATGTCCATTGGCTTCAAGTCGGTCCCCGTATTTAATTTCCAAAACATGCTAAGGGGCATTAGGCTCACACTTGCTCCCAAGTCCACTAAAGCCTTTTGTAGTGGTACTCCTCCAAGTGTGCATGGGATGTGAAAGCTTCCGGGATCTTTGAATTTTGTCGGCTCCTTTTCCCTCTGGGTGAACCAAGTTCCTTGCTCGGCAAGCATTATTTTCTCCTTTCTTTTCTTTCCTGATATTAATTCCTTCAAGAACTTGGCATATGACAGGATCTCTACTATAGCATCCAAGAAAGGTATATTAAGGCTAACTCCCCTCAAGTATTCAAGGAACTTGGCGAGCCTCTTCTCAATCTTGGCTCATGTCAATCGTTGTGGAAAGGGCACCGGTGGCATGTATGTGCGCTCCTCATTAGGCTTCTTAACTTCAGAATTTCCACCTTCTTGCGGCTCTTTTGTGCTCTCCTCTTCAATAGCCGTCTCTTTGTCGTCCAAAATCTCTACCACGGGCTCCTTGGTTTGGACCATGGCGGGAGTAGTATCCTTCCCGCCCCTAGTAGTAACCGCTGCCACCATATTTATGTGGTCGGTATTGCTCTGTGGATTAGGCTCCGGTTGAGCCGGCAATTGTTGCATGTTTTTGTTAAGCAACGCAAGTTGCTCTCCAAGTTACGCAACGACGGTATAAAGCGAGTCTTGTTGCGCCGTCAACCTAGCATTTATTTTTCTTTGCTCCGCCATGAATTCCTCCACCCTAGATTCATGATCCGATCTTGGTTGTGCTTGTGGTGGGTTTGGAGCTCTCCAACCTTGGTTATAACCCGGCGGCCAATATGGTCCCGCTTGTTGCCTAGGCGGGTAGCTTTGTTGTGGTGGCCCCATCGGTTGGTATTGAGGTTGTAGAGGTGGAGGCCTAGCTTGAGGTTGTTGCGGTGGAGGGTTTAGAGCCCCTTCATTATTCGCATACGAAAATCTCGGATGATTCCTTGCGGCCGGGTTGGCCCAATAACCGGAGTTCCCCGCAATGTATTGCACTTGTTCCAAGGCTCCTTCTCCATGCTCTCCTCCTACGAACATAGCTTAAGATTGGTCTTGCCAATCGCTCATATTGCATCCCGGTGTAGATGTGGCGGGAGTTCCATGCGGCTCGGTGATATACTTCTCCAATCTCTCCACGACCTTGTGGAGAGAGTCAAACTTATTGGAAAGCTCTGCTACGGCCTTGGCCTTATATATGCTTGTTGGCTTCAAGGAGGTAGAAGATTGCCCTCGCTCGTCGCCCCACTGTTGATTATTAGAGGCCATCTCCTCTAACAGGGCCGTAGCTTCATCCGGTGTTTTGGATAGGATGGCTCCGTTGGCGGTTGCATCTATGATTTGCTTAGTGCCCGGTTGGAGTCCATTATAAAAGCTGTGTACTAGCTCCCATGCTTCAATGTTGTGATGGGGGCACTGATGTTGAAGGTCTTTGAAGCGCTCACATGCCTCGTATAGGGTCTCCTGCGGTCCTTGCTTGAAGGACATGAGTGTGCTCCTTATCTTCACTGTCTTAGATGGCGGGTAGAATTTATCAACAAAAGCACTAGCCAACTCATCCCACGTAGTGAACATCCCTTCCGCTTGCGTCCTCAACCAATATAGAGCTTTGTCTCTGAGGGTGAAGGGGAAGAGTTGCAATCGGATAGCATCGACGGAAACACCCGGCATTTGAAAGGTGGCGCACTTCGACAAGAATAGCTGAAGATGATAATGTGGATTCTCATGGGAGTTCCCATGGAATGGGTCTTGTTGCATTAAGACCACTAATCCCGTTTTGAGCTCAAAATTCTTATCTGCCGCCAACTCCGGCATAGCGATGGAAGAAGTAGTGGAAGAAGTCTTAGGCCGAAGCCTATCTCTGATAGATATTATCCTCGCCATACGTGCCGCTAATTCTTCCGGTGTCTCCGGTCGGTTCATACAAACGTCCCCTATGTTAAGTCTCTTCTCGGCTCTAATCCTCCTTTTAGTACGTTCGATCTCCGGATCAAATAATATATCCTCTGGATTCGCCGTTGATCTTGTGTACATGCACAGAAGAATAGAGCTTCGATAGAATTGTTAGCATGATAGAGGTGTAAAATAATAAAAATAATAATAAAACAAAAAAAGAAATAACTAGGTAATGAAAATAAAACACTGTCGCCTCCCCGGCAACGGCAACAAAAACTTGATCGCGTCCGGATGTGCACCTGAAAAATGACTTGTAGTCTTACCGCAAGTGCACGGTGTAGCGGCGAGCGGGTATCGAACTCAGGGAGGACAAATGACTGTGTCTTATTCAAATCACCTAGCTATCAAGAGAACAAGAATAGTTTGGTGTAATAGTCACAATCGTTCAATAGCAGACAAATATCAATATAATAAAAGGCGTCTAGGGATAGGAAATCCCCACTACGGACCGTCTCTCATCCTTGTGATTCATAAATTTCATTTTTGCTAAGCTTGAATATATGTGAACTAGTCGCAACTTAATATAGAACCAAGCTCACGCTCTCTCGCTATTGCCGGTCTATAGCAAACCTAGGATATGGCCCACTCTCGTGCAAACCCTAGCCTAAGCCACTAGCGTGAAGAACGACATCATTGTTCAATCGTGTCTCGAGCCCACTCTCGTGCAAACTCGAGCTACGACCTAGGTTGTGATAGTTCTTATCCGTCCAATCTCTTGCAAACGAATATTAGTATAGATTCACAATTAAAAATCCTAGCTTTGGTCCAATCTCTTGCAAACCAAATCTAGAGAAATCCAATTGTCAATCTAAATCGAATATCTAGGCCTTCCTATCAATGGGGATCCAATCTCTTGCAAATCCCAATCGATATGAATTCCTAGCTACCCGTAATCAATTGATCATAACCTAACCATTATCAATTCTAGCAACAATTCTACAAATTCATCACAATTCAGAAATATGGTCCATAGGGTTCATCCCCATGCCCTAGGACGACGGCACTACTCACTAGACATCATGCAAATCTCAGAAATAACAACAATGATCATGGCACAATTCATTGCAAAAGAGAAATAATGCATAAAAATTGAGTTTTTAATAAGAATAGACAAACCAATGTTGACGCCAACAATCTCCAGCTGAGATTTCACAAAAGAGTAACTGTCAAAATCCTAAAAGAAAGTCTAAAAATTAATGTTCAAGTCTCCTCTAAACTAGGGTAAAAACAGGGTTTAAATACCCTCTAAAATCGTCCAAAAAATCGTGACCAAACTGCCCTTACGCAGCCCAGAATCCGCAGCCCTAACAGCAGTCGGAGAGGGTCACTCGGCCGAGTGACAAACCCTGCAGAAAAACAGTAACTTTGGGTGTTTCAGGGTCTGTCTTCGGGGGTGGCTCGGCCGAGTGGACTTCTTCACTCGGCCGAGTGAGCATTCATGCTCAGCCGAGTGGGCCTCCTCAGGATCTCTGAAAATTCCAGTAACTTGGGCCTTTTCTCTGGACGAATTCCCAGTACCACTCGGGCGAGTTAACTTTCTCACTCGGCCGAGTGGGCTTCCTTTGTTCGGCCGAGTATACGCAAAAAATATCCTGTGCGTATCCATTCCGTTCGGCCGAGTAGGGTTTCTTGCTCGGCCAAGTGAGTGGTCTATTCGGTCGAGTGGTGTGCTGTTGAGCTCGTTTCTTCTTCCTCTCACCTCCTCGTCGCTCCTATTGATTTTCTTCTTCTTCCGCTCATCCTCTATCGCTGATAAGTCCTCGAATGAGCCGTGGGCGACACTCCTAAGCGCGTGCAAATCCCTTGATCTCAAATTCGCTCCAGATCGCTCCATATTTCCTGAAATACGACAAAAACAAGAAATAGTGAAAAGCAACGCGATATCGTCGAATAATCGTGAAAAACGCAATATGAGCGATCAAAACGACATGCAAACATGCAGAAAAAAGGTGTAAAATATGGAGTGATCATCATGCCCTCTCCCACAGCCGTCCTTTTCCTTAAATCTTACCTTCTTAAGTATTTTTTTCACTCAATATATTCATTTTTTTAGTTATTCGAATTATTTTGTATGTAATTAGCTAAGGTTTAGCTTTTTGATATTGGAAATTACATAACAATAAACATTCATAAATGCCTCTTAGCTTATAATACTCTCCATGTTGATTGATGATTTCATTTGTTGTTAACGTCATGCTATTTTGTTATTTAGATGATTAGATCTTGTTTTTTGTTCCAAAGTAGCTCTTGTTGGCAAGTTAATTTGAAAGAATTATTAATTTGTATATGTGATTAGCTAGGTTGTAGGAAGAAATGAATTTTAGGAATAAATAATATATGAAATTTTAGGATGAAATGAATTTACATAAATGTGATGTAAAACGAGGGAAAAATAATATATGAAATTTTGTAATTATTTTATTAGTAAATCAACACATAAATTATTTACCGCATAATTATGATGTTGTTTGTATAGTGTTATAACAATGGCCAACTTTCATATTCAATTTTTTTGCAAATTATGGGATTTCATCTCATGGAGGAGGTTGGATCCGTATATGATGTGGTATTGTATGATCAGAGTTGCCATTGTTCTACGCATCACCAGCATAGAACGTTATGAATATTCATGGTGCTATTTGTTGGTTATTGCATTACCCGAGGTTAGTTTTGATGATAAGTAAACATCTAATGTTGCTAATAAGCTTGTTATGAAGATTTGTGAGTGTAGGAAATTAAGTAAACAAAATCATGGAATTTAGTCGAGCTTGCTAGAATTGATGCTTCAGAGCAGGAGCTTGATACTCAAGTGTCAAGAAACTTGGAGCTAAAATTGAAGATCAAAAGCTCAAGTCAAGGACTCATGGATGTGCAAGACTTCAAGACAAGTTGGACAAGCTAAAGGAAGACACCAAGACTCCAAAAGAAAGTGTGAGTAGTGTCATTTTTTGTAAACTTGTCTTAGAGTGTTAAGGCTATTAGTTGAAGCTTGCACACACTTACGTAATGTTTTAAACTTCCAAAAGTATATTGAAAACATTTTGAAAAGAATTAGATTGATTTTGGTATTATGATATTTTTCCATATATCTTAAAAGGAGTTGACTACCATTTGTATAGGAATTGACTACATTTTATTGAAAAATATTGGTATGCTGTCACGGCCCGCTTCCCATTATACTTGGGAGCGATGGTGCGAGTGGGTCTGCATGGGCTGAAGCTGTGAAGCTTCAAAACCCAATAAGCGTCTGTGAATAAAACCATACACATGAACTTGCATGCATTTCTAAACAATAGAAATAACTAAGAATTTAAAGCCAACATCCAGATAGAGTGCACAAAAGTAATAAGGGCCCCAAGCATGGCCTACAACAACATAGTTATACAAAGGTGGGTACACACCCTACAGAAATGCAGTAAATGAAATCCTAAGCAGCAGTAGGTAAAGCTCAGCAACCGCTAGTCCTCCGTGTGGAGAACTTCTGGATCAGCGTACTCCTGGTCCAGTAGGTTAGTTCCCTCAATCAGCTCGTCCTTAATATAACATGTCTCGTGTCCTGACATACATTCCAAACAACATAGAAATGTATGTCAGCAAGGTCCTTGGTAAGCAATAATATGATTAGAACCCTTGGCAAGGTTTTCGAAATTATTTACATGGCATTTAAGCATTTATAAATAAACAAACAATTGCAATTTCTAAGCAGTTCAAACAGAGATTACATTAGCATGGCAGTTCTATTTCTGAGCAGTTAGAACAGATTTCTATATTAGCATGGCAGTCCTATTTTAAATGAAAGCAGAAGCAGTTCTATACGTTATACATGTTCAATATAGCATTGTTAAGATGTTCAAGAGTGTATTCAATTTAGTGCACTAAGGTTCACGTCGTTAGGCGGCAAGCAAGTGATTCTATCTTCAAGTGCCCCCGAAGGTGACCCGTTTACCTCCGACTAGTGCCCGTGAACCTAACCCCAGCCACGTGTATTTTCTGGACCACAAGCCAGAATAAGCCAAACCGGCCATCAAAAGTTGTAATATTGGAACACGAGCCAGACTAGCCAAACCGGCCCACACGAATAGCCAAATCTTGGCATGCAATATCTATGATTAGCCAAACCGGCCTGCATGTTCACGTTCTATGAGTAGCAATTGTTTCAAGAGGTTCATACTTGTCCATAAGTGCAATTCATGTTGTCACAATACGTGGAATTAAATTGCAAGAGTATGAAACGTGGTATAAAGCAATATTTAAATGTCGCAATGTTTAAAAGCATGTAGAAGAAATGCACACTTGCTTGTTTGGTGATTTGGTGTTGTTATGTTCGTCTCATCAAACGTGATATTATGGTGAAGTTAGTTTTTCTGTTTTGTTCAACATGATAAACGGTTAAACAGAAGTTATACAACTACTAACTCGTATAACTAATTGATCATTAATATAATTAAGCACATAACTCAAAGTATAAACATTTAACTTAAAAATATCATTAACATCTTAATTAACTTAATTAACCTTATAACTTAAATAGCTTAATAATTTTAGAACTTATAACTTTATAACTTAAAACTTAATAACTTAAAATAACTCTAATAACTTAATAATTCAAAAAAACTCAATTTAACTTAAAGTGACTAAATGATTCAATTAACTAAAAATGACCCAATAACTTACTAATAAACCATACTCAATAACTTAATAATCCAATTAACTCAAATAAAACTCAACACCCAATAATTTGCTAACTTAGTAAACCCAAACCCAATAATCAATTAAGCCCAATAACTACTAACCCAATAAAACCCAATAGGTTAATAATCCCTTACCCAATACCCAATAAGCACTAGCTTAATAAACCCAAAACCCCAAATAACTTCAATAGCTCAAATAATACCCAATAGGGTTTTTAGCATATTTGTCCCTTAAACCTTGCGTATTTTGATATCGGTCCTCAAGTCACTCAAAAGTTAATATTTAACCTTAATAGTCCCTCTCACTAACTATCTATTAAAATCTTAACGGAATTGGGAATATTCCGTTAGTATTTAACCTTAATTTGCCCTCAAGTCTCTCAAAAGTTAGTATTTAACCTTAATAGTCTCTTAAATTTTGAACGTTAACCTTAATAGTCCCTTAAGTTAACGGAATATTCCCATTTCTGTTAAGATTTTAACAGATAGTTAGTGAGAGGGACTATTAAGGTTAAATACTAATTTTTGAGGGACTTGAGGGCAAATATGAAGATTTGAGGGACGGATATGCATGCAGGAGGCAGCGGCGGTAGCTGCTACGTAGGTGCGCACGGCAGCTGGGCGACGGTGCACGCACGACAGCAGGCGGAGTGCTGGCAAAGCACAGGGGGTGCGCATCGCGGAGCACGACGACAGGGGGTGGCATGGGGTGGCGGCTGCTGGAAGAGGAGGGTGAGGGCTGAGGGAGAGGAGGAAGAAGATCTAAATCAATTTGATTCAGATCTGAACTCAGATCTGTCTCTTCCCTTCTTGATTTCTGATTTGATTTGGGTTTGAAGGAATTGATTTGGTTGTACGTTGATTTGTGGTTTGTTGATTGAGAATGAAAGAGGAAGAATCAGGGAGATGAGAGGAGGGAGGTGTTCCTGCCGTTGTTGTGCTGTTGTTGTCGTTGATTTAAAGAACAGTGAATTGGGTCATGTTGATGGGGAGTGAGTTGGCTGTGGGGGTTGTATGTTGATCTCACTGAATTATTTCGGTGGGATTAATGGGTAGGGTTAGGGGTTTGATTAGGGTAGGAGGGTATGGTTAGGGTTAAAAGTAAACGTGTAATTAGTAATTTAGTTTAGTTAAAAGTAATTAGTTATGGTTTAAAAGTAGCTAATTACGATATGGTAAAAATTCGAACAGCAGAGGCATGATCGCGTCGATGCGTAGAAGAAAAAAACATACGGACGAAAAACATACGAACAACTGAAATAAAATACAGGCACACATGAACTCAAACCCGCCTAAAAATACAGGCCGTTACATATGCTCTGTCCATAAAAATAGTCGACTATAGTAGATTTGGGAGTCGACTACGGTTGCTTTTGGAGTCGACTATGGTTGTTTCTGGAGTCCACGAATTTTCCCCAATGGACCAATTTGACACGGCTCTTCAATTTACAGAGAGATTTAGATTTAGCCGTTGGAGTGGTGTTTCTGGGATCTATTTTCAACGGTTTTATCCTTATTTATGTAGAGATTGTGACTCGCACAAAAGTGTGTACTCCCAAGTATACGGGATCGAACAAGTAATAAAGTCTGTAAGTCCAGGGTCGAATCCACGGGACACGTTGATCTGTAAAATTCACAAATTCCAATTGTTCAAAATAGCAAATCGATAAGAAAGTTACCACCTTTTAAATACGAAATATGATTTCAATAGTATAAAACACTAAAAAGAGAAGCGAAAACGATCACAGTAATAAGGTAAACAAGATATCAATCAGATGGAACATGTGTCAGTTATGAATCCATTAGGGTCTAATCAATCACCAATTAATTGGTTAATCTATTGGTTTGTCAGAGTTTGTAATCATGATTCATAGGTGAGCCTCGCGGATCATTGCCCTTGCAAGCCCCTCTTGGTATGCACAATAGATGTATCCTCGTTGTACGTCGTCTTTTTAAAACCCTCATGATATGTGTGTGAATCAAGATTAGAATGCCAGAAACTATTGATTAACCTAAATAACACCATCTTTCATCTGGCAATGGCATGGATGGTCGAAAGATATAACTATCACGAAACATAAAAGAAGCACTTTATGCAGTCAAGCGATACATTGATCTCATGAACAATGATAAAACGTGTGCCTGTAAGGGTCACGATAAAACCCGCAACAATTCTATCACAACTACGTCTGCAAAGATCATAGTTGATCCTAATATACAAGGATGATAAAAATATGTAGAAATCGACATACACTGAACATAGGCATGAAAATAGTGCTAAAACGATCAAAACCATAAATTACATAGCCCTAACTTCATCTTAACCAACACATAATAGAATTAGTTGCTCATAAATTGAAAGAAAGCAAAAACTTTATTGATAGACATCGTTTCAATCAAAATACAAGTAAAATACAGGTAGAAAGGACTTATTTTATTACCGTATAATTTTTCTATCACTACTGCCTTTCCCTAACGTTCTCCTCTGAAGGACACAAATTTAGAGTATTTTTGTGAATTTCTTGGCCGTCGTTTAATACCCCAAAAGTGTACAAAAAGGTGTATGTATATGTGAAGCACTCCTATTAGGGTTTAGGAGTCAAATGGGTCAAAATCCGCTCAAAACCGCGCTCCAAACTAGATTCCTGCGTTTTTGTGTGTTGTTGACGTCATTTTATTATTATATATTTCTTTTAGCTTTTTTACTTGGCTTCTTCTTCCAAAAATTGTAGAAATTCATCAAAAATACAAAAAATTCCATAAAAATATCCGTTGAAACCGGGAGATTGTACTCTTCAATCTGAAAAGGAAAAATCACATTTTAGCCTCAAAAATCAATATTTTGCGCAATAAATAGTAAAAGCCAATAATAGAGAATGTTCATGAAAAATCCAATAATTGGCTGAAAAATCACAAAAATTTGTGCAACAAAATATGTAACAATATCAGGTCCAAATATGCAATATATGTCCATAATCGCACCTCCAACTAACTATTTGTTAGTCCCTAGCAAATAAATTGACAATTTCAGATTATCAAATACAAGCCCATCAAAACCCTTTTCATTCATTCATGGCATTATTATAAATGTTATTTACATCATGATTTCATAATCAATATACACAAACGATGAAATAGAACAAAACTCATGAAATTTTCCCTACTTTAGAACAAATTAGTAAAGATCAACCGGTGTTCCACATGATTCAAAAGTCTATCACGATTCAATACCATAGTCTTTCAATTATTCAAGGGCTTGGCCGTCACATCACTCAATCTTTGATAACTTTGTGTACAATGAAATTGCTATTCTTATGTGATTCTTTCTCTTTTCTTCTTCTTTTTCTTTTCGTGTTGCTTTTCCCCTTTTTCACGTTTTACCTTTTAGTACTCCCCTAAATTCCATCTTTTGGTATTAAACCCTAATGCTTCCTGAGCCACAAGATCCCGGCTACTCAACAAGAACTAGAAGCACGATGCACTTTATTCAATCTTTTTTCATCTCTTATTTTTTCAGTATACTTTTTGTTGTTCCTTTCTTTTTTTCAACATGATTCAAGCAATTCAAAACAACCAATTAGTAATCAACTTACAAAAAATAATGGCCAATTCTCATACAGATCAAAACACTACTCTATTAAATCGATTCAACTGTCACACCACATTCTCCCAAATACCCCAGGATTTTTGAATCTGTCCCAAGATAAGTGAAGAAGGAAGGAACGGCAGGCCGCAGTATTGCACCAAGCGTAGAAGTGACAAAAGATAGGGCACACGACTATGTATACTGGGATGATACAGACCACAGTAAAAAGAAAAGTAACTGTAAGTGCTCCAACACAGCCATAAGGAAGTACTCTAACTGTCACCGATATATGTACATGCAAAAGTACATCTGAGAAACACACATGGGTACAAAAGTACGACGCCATTACACATATGCACATACAAACGTACCTTAACTGAGGTGTCCACAAAAAAGTACAACTCACCCTCTAAACTAGTTCTAAGTACCCAATGAAGGAGTGTCACCTACGTGGGGGATCTAACTCGACGTCCTGCTCTGGGGTTGCCAGCTCTGGTCTTGGAAAATGAACGGGACACATCACAGTGTGCCTAGTAGGAAACCCAACTTGAAAAAGAATATTATTTAGGATTGATGTGCCAAACTATACGACACTTAGCAATTGAAAAAAAAGCAAGAGATAATTTAACCGGAACATCATACAACAATGCAAATGTGCAGTGATATCGCAGAAAGGAGACTAACAATAAATTCAATAATGCAAGAGTTATATTCTTCATGGGTTTATATTTTTATTGATTTGGAAACCTGAGTACCATGTGGAGTATAAGAACTGGACCTCACCCAGGATAGGTGGCTCTCAAACTACCCCGCCAGTGGTACACGAACACTGATTAACTTTAACGGGGCCTCTCGAACTCTGCCAACCCTCTCTCACAGAAGTGCGAGTGAGAAAAATCTCTACATCATCAACATATCGTCTCAAAGTACATTGCCCTGTGGGCATCACATATCACATCAAAATAGTCCAGTCCTTATACACACGTAATATCCAGGTTTTCCCACACCCTTTCCCACGATACTCACCCACCATCGGGTAGAATGAGATATCCCATGTGATTATATAGTTATATTTCTCCTTTTACACATCAAATGTCCATGGGGTATAAAGAATCACATAGGAGCAAGGGTATTCAAGTATTAAAGAGGCATAATATGCATAACATAACATAAGAAACCATAAGCGCATTGCCCATTTTCTTCATGCAAGAGATATAGTTTTTCAAAAGACTAGCTGATTTCACAATTTCTAATTCGAATTTGACACATCTTCCAAATGAAACATGTAGAGGAGTCACCCAGGGTTCCACATCAACAAAAATCATAAATTTTTGGCATCTATGATAATAATTCAGGCTTGTAGAATATAGGTCTGTCCTGAAACAGAGTTATATAGCAGCAAAGAACAACTAATTGCAGAAGTCTACAGTCAGAATCTTGCTAAAGTCTCAACATGCAAAATGTAGATAATTTAGTTAGGATTCCAGATTGTCTTAAATCATATTATTTGGCCAACTGGAGTGAATGTTCTACTCTGTTCACCAGCGTGGTGCAGATTCTGCCAGAACTTACCATACCATAGAGATCAGCAATTCAGTCAAACTACACATATAATTTTTCTTTAATATCTAAATGAAAGTTGTAGGCGACTTCAAGGGATTTCGAATTTGTATCTGAACATAATTTTTGGATAACTATAAGAAAAGTTATACTTATTCCAAACAACCACATTCACAACAATCCATAATTTTGGATAATCTGCCCCTGTAAAATCAGTCGATTTCAATTATCTACATTCGTAATCCTGCTAAGGTCTCAACATGAAAACCGTAGATAATTTACTTAGGATTCCAGATTATCTTAAATCATGTTATTTAGACAACTGGAGTGAAAGTTCTACTATGTTCACCAACATGGTGCTGATTCTGCTGGAATTTACCCTACTAAAGAGATCGGCAATTCAGTCAAAATACAGGTAGAATCTGACTTTCATATCTAACTGAAAATTGTAGGTAACTTCAAGGGCTTTCCAGATTGTATTTGAACATAATTTTTGGGTAATTAGAATGAAATTTATACGCATTCCAAAAACTGCAATAATAATAGGCAACAACAACAACAACAATATGAAGATGGCATCTAGGCATCCACAACAACAATAATAGCTTGTTTCCCTAATAGGCAACCACAACAACAACCCCCAAATATATTCCAATGAAGTTAGAATTCTACCTCAAGTTAGGAATGAGAACTTGTTCCTCCTTTTCTTTCTTCTTCTTCCTCTATCTTCTTCTCTTCTTTCAACTCTTCTTCTCTTTTCCTATTTTTTCCTTTTTCTTTTTTTTGTTTGGAGAATTTGGCCAGCTTTGTGGGAGGGAGAGGAGAAAAGTGTGAGGGACCAAATGAGAAAGAAAATAAAATAAAACATAAGTCTTGTGATTTCTAGACTGTTGGGTTGATTTTCTATTGCTATAAGTTGGCATTAGTGGCACTAGATCTGGAGAGTTCAGGTTGTGAAATCAGAACAGTTTATGAACAGTTTGAGCAGTTATGTTGTACGTTATGTTACATCATCAGGTACAACATGCGGATCTGGAGTATTGGTTTGTATGCAGAAATGCTGTTTTGGTCAGCAGATCTGTTTTGGTGATTTAAGATCAGATTTGTAGCCTAGAATCTCGGGGGTTTCTGATTAATTGATGAAATATCTTGGTGTGATTTTTCTGTTTCTTGTTACCCGAATTAGCTCCTTGATTGATGGGAAGATGATATATTTGCTGAGAATATTTGAGAATATAGTTAGTTCCTTAATTGGTGGGAGGATATTGCAATTCACTTTTTCAGATGTGTAAGATGTCTCCATATTTTACACCTTTTCATAGCATCATGACATCGCATTTCATATCATTTTCGCATTCAAATCCTGTATTTTCCTACGATATTGCAATTCTAATGTTATATTCGAGTTTCGTAGTGTTTTATGGATTTTCAGGGATTTTGGAGCGATTCGGGACCCAATCCAGATATGGACACATCTGATACGCCCGTGAGCCCGTTGGCGAATCTCTATAGAAGTTCGTCGAGTTTTTGGAACCATATGAGGAGTGGAGGAGAGAGCAAAGAGAGAAGAGAAGCGACAGGAGCTTCAGAAATAAATTTCCCAGGCGACTCGACTGAGCAGAGCAGGTGCTCAGTCGAGCAGAGGCAAAATGAAGGAGAAGATCAGATACACAGGCTGCTCGGACCGAGCACCCGTGGTGCTCGGTCGAGCAGTGCCAAACTTTTGAAGCTCAAGCAGCATCCTGCACGGCCCGGGCGGAGCTTTTGGCGACCGAGTCAGCTGGCTGCTCGACCGAGCAGAGCTGACTCGAGCCGAGTAGGCAGAGCGGCATATTTTGGAGGAGCGCGACTTACTGTCATTCTCGACCGAGCAAGACGACTGCTCGACCGAGCAGCCAACTGAGCAACCTACTGCTCAACCGAGTCACTGACTCGGTCGACGATGCTGAAGGCCATTTTTAGAAATTTTTCGGGCCGTCTGTTACGCGCTTGGGGGAGTGAAGACGGGATCGACTGCTACGTTTCAGGAGAGTCGATTCTTTTGTTAGTTTTGGGAATTATTTTTGGAGAGGAGAGGAGATTAGAAAAACTTGTTAGATCTAGATTAAATTCTTGAAGATTATTGGATAATTTTTAGAGTTTTATTGCTATTATTGCATTCTGGAATTTTGGGTTTTCTTTGGATCTATTGCTCGCTGTTTTTCTTCGTCTTTGGCACGTAAGCTTCTCAGTCTCTATTTGATTAATTTCTTACGATGTTTCCTCTTGCAAAAATCACATTTTTATTCGTTAAAATCGCTATGAGTGAGTAGTTTTCTCTAGGGTTGATGGGTTAGCCCTAAGACCCTAGGGGAGATGTAGATCTGGATCTCTAGGTTAAATTGGAAACAAAATGGGAGTATTTCGGTCGATCCTACCGAATCCCTAGGATAACCCGTACTGAGATCATGCCCACGGTCTGTGGAATTGATGTGCTTAGGGGGGTATCCTTAGGATTCTAATAGGGAAATCGGTGGATCCAACCAAGGCTCGTGACAATGCCCGGCTCGTGCCTTGAGGGGATCCACCGACGAACTATACCGCTACGTTGGTGGCTATCGCCATTACGTCAACGAGAGCCAGCGAAATACCTCGAAATTCTAACCCACGAGAGTGGTATGAATTGAGAGATTAATCCCCTAACCCCAATACAACGTAAGGATCCTATTCCAACATCGATCCCCGATGGTCATAGCGGTGATCACTAATACCCTAGTGCCCTTTATTATTGAATCAATAACAATACCACAACCAATTCTCTCAACCCGATAGCTATCTCACTTCGAGATATAGAAATAATCTGAGAATTCAGATACACTGTCACCGTCCCTGTGGGATCCGACATTCGTTATACTATAATTTGACACCGTTTGCTTGCGGATAGAGCTTGGGATAGACACCTAGGGGCTATACTACGCCTGGCGACCGTGACACCGCTAGGTGGAATCTAGGTGTAGGTTCCGGGTGCGTCAAGTTTTTGGCGCCGTTGCCAGGGACGGAAATAGTGTACCTCAGTTTATTTTTATTTCGAAAAGTTTGTTAGCAAATCTTTCCATTCCTATCTTTCCACCCTTTTATTCTTTTAATTATTGTCATGCTACTAATGGTATTTGTCTGAGTTGTTTTGGTGCATGAACACTCGCTTCGGAGCGTTAAGTCAAGAATTATTGTTCGACCCCGAGATCGAGAAAATGGCAAGGGCTCTGAGGGCCTCTAGTAGAAATCAATCTTCCTCTGCTCAGATGGCAGACAATACTCCTCCTCCTCCTCGCACCAGGTCCTTCAGGGACCATATGAAGCCTACATGTGGAAACAATTCTTCTATCCTTAGACCGCAACTGGCGACGGCGAACTTCGTGCTGAAGACGGGGCTCATAAATTTAATGCAGCAGGATCCCTTCCATGGGCATCCTCACGAGAACCCCAATCACCACATCGACACTTTCCTGGCAAAGTGTGACACGTTCAAGGCTAAGAATGTGAGTGATGATGCCGCCAAGCTGCGGCTTTTTCCATTCACCCCGAGGGATAAAGCATCATACTAGCTACGGGCCCATCTGACCAACCATTTTACGACATGGGAGAAGCTGGCACTTTCCCTTGTGGATAAATTCTATCCACCATCGAAGACGGTTTAGATCCGGGGGCAATCTCAAATTTCAAGCAGCTCCCGCAAGAGTCTCTTTATGAGGCCTGGGAGAGGTTCAAGGACCTCCAACATCAATGTCCTCATCACGGGATCCAGCCCTGGGATTTGGTGCAGAGCTTCTATAATAGGTTGCAGTCCAGCACTAAAATGATAATTGACGCTGCTGTGCAAGGCGCCTTCTTGACAAATCTCCTGAAGAAGCCATAGACCTGCTGGAGCACATGGCAGCTAATAATCAGCAGTGGAGTGAAGAACAGACCATCGTGACCCGGACCCCCGAGGTCAAAGCTGCCAGCCATCTAGATTCTCATATCGAGAACTTGTGCAAACAGGTGGCCAGAATGGAACAGCGCTTGGATTCCATCCCGGCGACCACCAGCACCTCTGCTTATCATCCTACAGAGGATTATGCAGAGCAAGGTTACATTCCTAGTGAGGCACATTATGATGGTGCTAAATTATCAGAGTCTGTGATGTACGTCCAAGGAGAGGGACGGAATCAATGGAAACACACGACTGCTCGGAATCATCCAGGGTTTTCTTATGGGAACCCAAGTGGAGGGCTGCAACCTCCACAATTTTAGAGACCGCCATCTCCTCCTCAGCAACAGCAAGTGCAGCCACAGAATCGGCAGCAGAGTGGGTTTAGGCCAGCTGGGCCTTACCGCCACCGGGTTATCAGTTCAATCGCCTATCTCAGCAGGGCTACACACCAAATCAGCCTCGATCCAATCTGGAGGCAACATTGGAGACATTTATAAGTGGGCAAGCCTGGTTCAACCAGGACACATCCGTCCAGTTCAAGAATATAAATACTTCGCTCGAAGAACTAAGGGGCCAGATGTCCCAACTGCTGAAGAACCAAGGAGGTTTCCCTGGTAACCAGAGCCAAATCCGAGGGCCCAAGCAAATGTTGTGGTTCCCCTCCCCCCGTTATGATCCCGGTTGTGAACAAGGAGAGGGTCATTACTGAAGAGACCGTCATTACCGGTGATAAAGAAGAGGCTACTGAAGAGCCTACAAAGAATGAGGAGAAGGCAGATCCACCATCCATCACACCTACAACAATGCCATCTCCTGATGATGCCGCAAGGAACAAAGTAAGTCGACCTCCCCCGCCATATCCATAGAGGTTGGCTTTGGTTAAGATGGAGAAGAAATACTCCAAACTCACGAAGTTGCTAAATGGAATCCAGCTAAACATTCCATTCATCGATACTATCACGGAGATCCCCATCTATGCCAAGTTCTTGAAGGACCTGATCACGTGCAAGAGGAAGCACGAAGAGATAAAGCTCATGGAGGACTCTACCTCCATTATAAAGAATCATCTCCCCTGGAAGCTATCGAATCCGGGAAGCTTCACCATTCCATGCTCCATCGGAGGGATGCCCATCAGCTGAGCTTTGATCGATCTAGGGGCAAGCATCAGCTTGATGCCGCTTTCTATATTTGAGAGATTGCAGATCGGAAGAGAATTAGAGCCGACGAATATATCCATATAGCTTGCGGACCATTCGATCACATACCTGTAACGACTGCTTTTCATGTATTTGGATTTATTATAATATAATATATGTTTTGGTGAATCTTCTCCTCATGTGTGGTTTTCGTCTCCGTAGCTTTCATTTTCGATCGATTCGTCGTATTTTCTCGTTTCTTCCTTAGGATTGTTGATTCCGAAGTATGTCATTCGTGACGGACTTCATAACGGTCGTATCTTACTATTAGATCAAGCATAGGAGTCTTAGGAATCGATCCCGGGGTCCCGCGCTCCGTATCGAAACTTTTCTGTGCTCATTAGCCGGTATAAGAAGGGGCACCGACCGACTAGATGACGATCCAGTCGGTCGGCAATCCTTCTTGGACCGACTAGTTAGCTTTCTAAATTTCTCAGGAGTTACTGTTTATCGTTAGTCGGTCTAAGAACGTTGGTTGACCGACTAGGTTGCAAACTAGTCGGTCAGCAATGCTTCTTGAACCGACTAACTCATCATATTATTTTTGTATCAGTTACTGTTTACTCTTAGTCGGTCTAAGAACGTTCATCGACCGACTAGATGCTAAACTAGTCGGTCAGTACTTGTTCATGGACCGACTAACTCTAAATCCTATTTTCGTTCAGGAGTTACTGTTTACACTTAGTCGGTCTGAGTTGGTCGACCGACCGACTAGTTGCCAAACTAGTCGGTCAGTGGTTGTTCTTTGACCGACTAACCAGTGTTAAAACCCTAATTTCTGGGCAGCCGCCAGCTCAACCTATTTATACCCAACTCAAACGATTTCATCTTCTCCAACACGACCCAAACCCCTAAAATCCTCCCCCTTCAGCCCCCATCTTCCTCCAAGCTTCATTTCTCCATTCCAAGCCCTAAATCCATCATCCAAGCCATCCATTCACACCATCTACCTCTCATCTTCCCCAAAATCTCACCAAAACCCATCAAAATCCCCAAATCCCCCAAACCCCTAGTTTCCCCAAACTTCTCCATTTGCTTCCAGATCTGATCCTAGGGTTCCCCTGAGTGTTTCTTCCGCCTCCTCTCGGTAAGAAATCGATCTACCATTGTTTTCATATCCTATTGTAATTTTTATGAAACCCTAATAAAAATACTTGTGTTTTGATGATTGTTCCCCATAACAGCTATTCCCCGTAGGCTAGCATCCGCGGAAACGAACTTTCGTAACCGTCATCCCTGGTGATAGGCAAGTGAAACTTGCCTCTCTTGATTTGGGCCATGTCTTAAGCCATTTACCATGCTTTAGCGTAAAAGAGACTAAACGGTGAAAGGATAGCCGTTTAGACGCCATTGACCTAGCTTGACAACGAAGCTTGGTCCGTCATCCCCATCATGCTCATATGTCACGTTTAAATTCCATTAACGGTACGCAATTATCTGTTCATGTCATTGCATAGTGATTATTTATCGTGACTGCGTAGCACACGCTACAATACTATGTTTCCTGGCTCGTGTTCCAGAAGCGAGCCCTGTAGTTGCTAACCCCAACGCTCGGATACCGGCTAGGTGTACTCCTATGCCATACACACACTTATTTTCCTGGCTCGTGACCAGAAGCGAGCATAATGAGTTGCTAACCACAACGCTCGACACATGTGGGTGGGGTAAGAGATAAGCGGACTGAGCCCGAGTTGGCTTGATCAGCCACTCCGGCCAGCAGGCGAAATCTCTAGTGTTTAAGTGATTGATAGTGATAGAGATAAACGAGTTGGCCAGCAAGTGGACTCTCTATGCACTAAGTGTTAAGTGATAAGTGATAAGTGATAAGTGTTAAATGATAAGTGACTAGTGAATTGGTAGCTTTTGCTACATCGTGAGTGCTTGCCTCTCTTTTAAACTGTTGCACCATATTCAACTGCCATGCCATTGTTTAACATTTAAATGCTAGGTTGTTAGTCACTTTCAGTTTCCTTGCCCAAGTCTTTTTAGACTTGCTGACATGTGCCCCTTTCTCTTTTGGGTGACGCATGTTAGACCTTGAGCCTGAGTTGCTTGCTGAGGGTGAGGTGTTTGCGGACGCCGAGCTTGCGCCCGTGTTGGACGGGGAGTACGTGGACACTGGGGACCAGTCCTAGTGTCTTCGTGGTGTTTTACCTTTGTTAGACAGTTGTTTTGTTGTCAGTGCGTAGCACCTTTACTCTGTTATGATGTTGCTTTTGTTTGGCCTTGTTCTGGGCCCTTAGACTCTTTCTTTTAGCCTGGTGGCTTTTCTGTGATGTTGGATATTTTGTGGACAAACTTTGGGATTGGTATTTCATATCCGTCTCATACTATTATTATTATTGTTGTTGTTTCGATTGCAATTACAGGGACCTGCTTATACTAAATTGACGCTTATCGGGTTTGGGGCTTCACCGCTCCACTCCCGTGCGGACCTTTTCACGTCTCGCCTCCATTTTAGGGAAGCGGGTCGTGACAGGTTTTAGTGGTGGCCCATGCAGGTTCTCTGTAACTGCGATTATCGGGATAACAATAATAATGCAAGATTGTCCAACAAATAAGTTCGACATCTGAGCCCTAAGCTGTGAGTCTAATTGTTTCGTTTTCTGCGTCATTAGATGGCAGGAAGGCGAATCACCCGTGGTGGTGGTAGTGGTGCGCCCCCTCATAACGAGGAGCCTGAGCGGGAGCCCACTAATGGAGAGATGATGCGGATGATGTTGCAGATGATGCAAGTTCAGCAGGGTGTGCTCCTGCAGGTACAGAATGCTCCGGTGACTCGAGCTGCTCGGGTGGTGGAAGCCCCTCGCCCTGAGCCCGGGGCGAAGCAGTTCAGAGAGCTGGGTCCTGCGTATTTTGATGGAACCGAAGGTCCACTAGCTACTGATGAATGGATGAGGAATATCGAGGACAATCTAAAGATGTCCAAGGTCAACGAAGTAAGTTGGGTTGACTTGGCGAAGCGCCAGCTGAAGGATAATGCTCGGAATTGGTGGGATGCTGAAGAGAAGATGTTGGTGGAGCCGATCGTCTGGGCTACCTTCAAGGCCAGATTTGATGGTGAGTTCTTCCCGAAGGCTGCCAGGGAAGAGATGCTGCAGCGTTTTATTGATCTGAAGCAGGGGAACTCGTCGGTGGACATGTACCACCAGGAGTTCATGAGGCTGAGTCGGTTTGCACCGAAGATGGTGCAGGACGCTGAGGAGAGAGCTCAGAGGTTCCTGCAGGGACTCGCTTCGGAGCTCCAGAGTTTTGTGACCTCCTCTGATCGGGAATCTTATCAGAAGGTTCTAGTAGCAGCCAAGAGGCAGGAGCTGCTCGTGAACCAGAGGAAGGGGTCTATTGTTGGTGCTAGGAAGAGGCCTTTGGAACAGGCGAGAGCTGTGGTTAGGTCTGGATTCAGGCCGAACCCGCCTGTTCAGTTTAAGAGGCCAGGAGGGCCTGTTCGGAGGACTTGCCATTTCTGTGGCAAGGAGGGCCATATCAAGGAATCATGTAGGAAGTTCTTGGGGCAATGTATTATCTGTGGAGATCCCGCCCATGCTATCAGGGAGTGCCCGAGGTTGAAGCAACCTTGGAGGACACCTATTGCTGCCCCGCCGTTGCAGCAGAGAGCCCCGGTGCCCGCTGGTCGTGGGGTGCCCCTCGTTCCGCAGAAGCAGGCTTTTCAACAGGCCGCTCCGCCGAGGAGGCAGGCATTTCTGATGACTGATGAGGAGGTTTTGGCCATGGATGAGGTCATTGCAGGTAACTTTCGATCTAGATTGTTCCTTCCTTAATTAATTGATTGTTAAATTATGTGAATGCTTGTGTATGGTGTTGCTAGAGTAAGATTTGATTGATTAGACTGTTTGTTAGGTGTGGTTTTGGTTTGCACGTTCCCTGCCCGAGTCCTCTTTGACTCTGGTGCATCGATGTGCATTTTGGCCCAGAGCTTCGTGGAGAAGCATTCCTTGTCGACGTCCCCTCTCTCCAAGAGTTGGAACATCGTTACAGGGAATGGAGTAGTCGCGGTGCATCGTGGATGCAGTCCTTGCTCTGTGGTGGTTTGTGGACATGAGCTTTATGCTGATTTTATTGTCCACAACATCACCAACTACGATGCGGTCTTTGGGATGGATTGGCTTGCGAGCTTCTATGCTACGATCGACTGCAGGAGGAAGAAGGTGGTATTCGAGATTCCCAGACATCCAGTGTTCGAGTTCAGTCGTGGTAGCAGTTCGCTTGGTCCTGTCAGATTTCGGGCCAGGCCGGTGGAGGCTGTGGCTATGCAGATGGAGCTGGAGTGGCCAGCTGTGGTGCGAGATTTTGGCGACGTCTTCCCTGAGGAGATGTCCGGTTTGCCGCCTGATCGAGCTTTAGAATTCTCTATCGATCTTGTTCCAGGTGCGCAGCCGATTTCGAAGGCGCCGTATCGTATGGCACCTGCAGAATTGGAAGAGTTGTGGAAGCAGTTGGATGAGCTTTTGAAGAAGGGTTATATTAATCCTAGCGTGTCTCTGTGGGGAGCACCGGTGTTGCTGGTTAAGAAGAAGGATGGTTCGCGACGCATGTGCGTGGACTATCGGGAGTTGAATGCGGTGACCATTAAGAATAAATACCCGTTGCCTCGCATCAATGATATTTTTGATCAGCTTGGAGGTTCGAGTGTGTTTTCTAAATTGGATTTGAGGAGTGGTTACCATCAGTTGAAGGTGAAGAAGGATGATGTTCCGAAGACAGCGTTCAGGACGAAGTATGGACACTATGATTTTGTGGTTATGCCCTTCGGCGTAACTAACGCGCCCGCAGTTTTCATGAATCTGATGAACCTGATTTTCTACGACTTTTTGGATAAGTTTGTCGTTATCTTCATTGACGACATTCTGATCTATTCGAAGTCGGAGGAAGAGCATGCCTCGCACTTAAAGACGGTGTTGGAGATTTTGAGGAAGCATCGGTTGTATGCTAAGTTTTCGAAGTGCGAGTTTTGGCTGGATCGAGTTGCTTTTCTCGGGCATGTGGTGACTGGAGATGGTATTTCAGTGGATCCCGAGAAGATTAGGGCCATCCGGGAGTGGCCTGTTCCGTCGTCGGCGTCTGAGATTCGGAGTTTCCTTGGACTTGCTGGTTATTATCGGTGTTTCATTAAGGACTTTTCTCATATTGCTGAGCCGATGACCAGGTTGACACGGAAGGATGTTGCTTATGTTTGGTCGGGTGATTGTGAGAGTGCTTTTGGTATTCTGAAGGAGAGGTTGACGAGTGCCCCTATTCTTGTTGTGCCTGATCACAGCGGTGGATTTGAGATCTTTTGCGATGCTTCTGGCAAGGGTCTCGGTTGTGTGTTGCATCAGCACGGGCATGTTGTGGCGTATGCGTCACGTCAGCTTAAGGTTCATGAGAAGAATTATCCGACGCATGATTTGGAGTTGGCTGCCATTGTGTTTGCTCTTAAGATTTGGAGGCACTTCCTGTTGAGTGAGAAAGTGAAGATTTTCACCGATCACAAAAGCTTGAAGTATATTTTCACTCAGAAGGAGCTCAACATGCGACAGCGTCGATGGTTGGAGCTTATGGCGGATTATGAGATTGATTTGCAGTATCACCCTGGCAAGGTGAATGTGGTTCCAGATGCTTTGAGTAGGCTTCCAGCGGTGATGATGTTGACCTCGCAGTGGAGATTGCAGCAGGATTTTTGCGAGTCTGGTGTGGAGATTGTTCTTCCTGGAGAGGCTTCTTCGTTGATGTACATGCAGGTACAGTCGACGATCGTGGATCGGATTAAGGCTGGCCAGGCTGAGGATTCGAAGCTGGTGAGGATTCGGGAGCAGGTGGAAGCCGGTCTGCGGACTGACTTTTTGATTCATGAGGATGGCTCGCTGAGGTTTGGAGCCAGGTTGTGTGTGCCTGCTGGGGATATCAGAGAGGAGTTGATGGTGGAGGCACACAGTTCACCGTATTCTATGCATCCCGGTGGCACTAAGATGTACCAGGATCTTCGTCTGAATTATTGGTGGCACGGTATGAAGAGGAGTGTGGCTCGGAGTGTAGCCAAGTGCTTGGTTTGCCAGCAAGTGAAGACGGAGCATCAGCGCTCGGCCGGGTTGCTACAACTGCTTCCGATTCCGGAGTGGAAGTGGCAGCACATCACTATGGATTTCGTGACTGGACTACCTCAGAGTCCGAAGCAGAATGACGCGATTTGGGTAATCGTGGATCGGTTGACCAAATCTGCGCATTTTATTCCGTTCCGAGTGGGACAGTCCACTGAGGCGCTGGCGAGGAGGTATATGGAGGAGGTCGTGCGACTTCATGGAGTCCCCGTGAGTATCGTGTCGGACAGAGACACGAGGTTCACATCTCAGTTCTGGCAGAGTTTGTAGAAGAGCTTGGGTACGCGTCTGAGTTTCAGCACGGCGTACCATCGGCAGACGGATGGCCAGTCCGAGAGGACGATTCAGATTTTGGAAGACATGCTGAGGGCGTGCATGTTGGATTTCAAGGGTTCGTGGGAGGACCACCTACATCTGGTAGAGTTTTCCTACAACAACAGCTTCCAGGCGAGTATTGGCATGGCGCCTTTCGCCGCTCTTTATGGGAGGAAATGTCGATTGCCATTGAGTTGGGATGACATTGGTGATCGGGAGTTGTTGGGACCTGAGATGATCGTGGAGGCCGTGGATATCGTCAGGAATATTCGGGAGAGGTTGAGAATTGCTCAGGACCGTTTTAAGCATTGGGCGGATGCTAAACGTCGTCCTTTGGAGTTTCAGCCGGGCGACCATGTGTTCTTGAAGATTTCCCCGAATCGTGGTGTGATTCGTTTTGGGAAGCGTGGGAAGTTGAGCCCGCGATACATTGGACCGTTTGACATTTTGGAGAGGGTTGGCGAGGTAGCGTACCGCTTGGCCTTGCCGCCGTCTTTGGAAGGAGTTCACAATGTTTTCCATGTGTCACAGCTTCGTCGATACATTAGCGATCCGTCTCATGCGGTGGATTTTTCGGAGATTACCGTTCGCCCCGATATGACGTATGACCAGCATCCAGTGCAGATTCTGGACAGGCGTCAGAAGTCGCTTCGGAACAAGATTATCAATCTTGTGAGTGTGATGTGGCGACACGGCTCACCTGGAGAGTCTACTTGGGAGAATGAGGATGAGATGCGAGAGTGTTTCCCACTTTTGTTTCCGGACTCGTGAGTTTTTGGAAATTCCGAGGACGGAATTTTTCTTAAGTTGGGGAGGATGTAACGACTGCTTTTCATGTATTTGGATTTATTATAATATAATATATGTTTTGGTGAATCTTCTCCTCATGTGTGGTTTTCGTCTCCGTAGCTTTCATTTTCGATCGATTCGTCGTATTTTCTCGTTTCTTCCTTAGGATTGTCGATTCCGAAGTATGTCATTCGTGACGGACTTCATAACGGTCGTATCTTACTATTAGATCAAGCCTAGGAGTCTTAGGAATCGATCCCGGGGCCCCGCGCTCCGTATCGGAACTTTTCTGTGCTCATTAGCCGGTATAAGAAGGGGCACCGACCGACTAGATGACGATCCAGTCGGTCGGCAATCCTTCTTGGACCGACTAGTTAGCTTTCTAAATTTCTCAGGAGTTACTGTTTATCGTTAGTCGGTCTAAGAACGTTGGTTGACCGACTAGGTTGCAAACTAGTCGGTCAGCAATGCTTCTTGAACCGACTAACTCATCATATTATTTTTGTATCAGTTACTGTTTACTCTTAGTCGGTCTAAGAACGTTCATCGACCGACTAGATGCTAAACTAGTCGGTCAGTACTTGTTCATGGACCGACTAACTCTAAATCCTATTTTCGTTCAGGAGTTACTGTTTACACTTAGTCGGTCTGAGTTGGTCGACCGACCGACTATTTGCCAAACTAGTCGGTCAGTGGTTGTTCTTTGACCGACTAACCAGTGTTAAAACCCTAATTTCTGGGCAGCCGCCAGCTCAACCTATTTATACCCAACTCAAACGATTTCATCTTCTCCAACACGACCCAAAACCCTAAAATCCTCCCCCTTCAGCCCCCATCTTCCTCCAAGCTTCATTTCTCCATTCCAAGCCCTAAATCCATCATCCAAGCCATCCATTCACACCATCTACCTCTCATCTTCCCCAAAATCTCACCAAAACCCATCAAAATCCCCAAATCCCCCAAAACCCTAGTTTCCCCAAACTTCTCCATTTGCTTCCAGATCTGATCCTAGGGTTCCCCGGAGTGTTTCTTCCGCTTCCTCTCGGTAAGAAATCGATCTACCATTGTTTTCATATCCTATTGTAATTTTTATGAAACCCTAATAAACATACTTGTGTTTTGATGATTGTTCCCCATAACAGCGATTCCCCGTAGGCAAGCATCCGCGGAAATGAACTTTCGTAACCGTCATCCCCGGTGATAGGCAAGTGAAACTTGCCTCTCTTGATTTGGGCCATGTCTTAGGCCATTTACCATGCTTTAGCGTAAAAGAGACTAAACGGTGAAAGGATAGCCGTTTAGACGCCATTGACCTAGCTTGACAACGAAGCTTGGTCCGTCACCCCCATCATGCTCATATGTCACGTTTAAATTCCATTAACGGTACGCAATTATCTGTTCATGTCATTGCATAGTGATTATTTATCGTGACTGCGTAGCACACGCTACAATACTATGTTTCCTGGCTCGTGTTCCAGAAGCGAGCCCTGTAGTTGCTAACCCCAACGCTCGGATACCGGCTAGGTGTACTCCTATGCCATACACACACTTATTTTCCTGGCTCGTGACCAGAAGCGAGCATAATGAGTTGCTAACCACAACGCTCGACACATGTGGGTGGGGTAAGAGATAAGCGGACTGAGCCCGAGTTGGCTTGATCAGCCACTCCGGCCAGCAGGCGAAATCTCTAGTGTTTAAGTGATTGATAGTGATAGAGATAAACGAGTTGGTCAGCAAGTGGACTCTCTATGCACTAAGTGTTAAGTGATAAGTGATAAGTGATAAGTGTTAAATGATAAGTGACTAGTGAATTGGTAGCTTTTGCTACATCGTGAGTGCTTGCCTCTCTTTTAAACTGTTGCACCATATTCAACTGCCATGCCATTGTTTAACATTTAAATGCTAGGTTGTTAGTCACTTTCAGTTTCCTTGCCCAAGTCTTTTTAGACTTGCTGACATGTGCCCCTTTCTCTTTTGGGTGACGCATGTTAGACCTTGAGCCTGAGTTGCTTGCTGAGGGTGAGGTGTTTGCGGACGTCGAGCTTGCGCCCGTGTTGGACGGGGAGTACGTGGACACTGGGGACCAGTCCTAGTGTCTTCGTGGTGTTTTACCTTTGTTAGACAGTTGTTTTGTTGTCGGTGCGTAGCACCTTTACTCTGTTATGATGTTGCTTTTGTTTGGCCTTGTTCTGGGCCCTTAGACTCTTTCTTTTAGCCTGGTGGCTTTTCTGTGATGTTGGATATTTTGTGGACAAACTTTGGGATTGGTATTTCATATCCGTCTCATACTATTATTATTATTGTTGTTGTTTCGATTGCAATTACAGGGACCTGCTTATACTAAATTGACGCTTATCGGGTTTGGGGCTTCACCGCTCCACTCCCGTGCGGACCTTTTCACGTCTCGCCTCCATTTTAGGGAAGCGGGTCGTGACAATACCTGGTAGGCATATCGAGGGATATTATTCTCCAGATAGCTCCTGGGCTGTGCGTTCCATTGACTTTGTCATTATGAACATGCCTGAGGAAGGGAGCTCCCAGCTTATACTTGGCCGCCCCTTCATGGCGACGACCGACGTCTTGATTGATGTCCGAGAAGGGACTCTCTCGTTGAACGTGGGCAACATCGAAGCTGAATTCAGGCTGCAGAAGCCAATGAAGGAGCACCTTTGTGAAGAAGGAGCTAGCTACTTGGAGCTCCTGAAAGATGAAGCTGTAGAAGATTTTACTTCTGAGGGGGTCATGAAAGACCCAATAAGAACGGGAGTTGACGACGACGGCGACCCAACCTACCACCAGGCGATCGTCACCTATATCCGAGTGTTGGATGAGGATCTTTTGAATCATTCTCCACATCATAAAGAACCAGAGGCCATGGGCTACGCAAGGGAGAAGCTTGAAGTAGACGGATACCAAATACCACCAGACTGCGTTATTGGCAAGAACAACGCGCGAATTCCATGCGCACCAAACGACTATTGATGAACCAAAGGGAGTCGAGCTCATGACTCAAAATGAGCGCTTATTGGGAGGCAACCCAATCTCTTGTATCTTGGACTCTCTTTTTCAATTTCTTGTTTTTAGTCTATCTATTTGAGAAAACCAAATAAAAACGTTTTTTATTTCCCGTAAAACCACGAAACCATAAAAATTTGATGAGTTCTTCCTCTTTACTGGTTGAACATGAAGGGGCACGTAAATTGACGTTTTAAACGGAAGAAAGCTAGAGGAGAGCATCAATTTTGAAGAGCAGATCAATGAAAGGGAGCTAAAAAGAAGATTAAGGTTGCTCGACTGAACAATTGAACTGCTCGGGCGAGCAGCGCAGACAGGAGAAGGAAGGGCAAAACATCACTCTGTCTACACGGCCCAAGCAACATTTGCTCGGTCTGAGCAGACAGCGACTCGACAGAGCAGCCATCTGCTCGGTCGAGTAGCACAGGCTCATGAAGACTTGGAGAAAATGATGGTCTGTCTGCGCAGCCTGAGCAGTGCATGCTTGGTCCGAGTAACGATCTACTCGACCGAGCAGCCCCTGCTCGGTCGAGCATATAAGGGAGTACACTTAAACTTTTTAAATGTCTGTCTGACTCGACCGAGCAGCTTTGCTGCTCGATCGAGTCGTTTTATCCTAATTCCATGGGCCCCACCTCCAAACGAGTTGGGTTTTTAACCCAACTCATTTTCATTTTAACCCTTAAGAGCTCATTATTTCCTTAAGCTCTCAAAAATCCACTACCTGAGCAACCCCCCCCCCCACCCTACTCGATCTCCACGTCGCCGCCTTCCACCACCCGTGCCGCCGTACGCGCCGCCCGTTCTCTCCCTCTCCGGTCAGTCTCTCTCTCTCTCTCTCTCTCTCTCTCTCCCCTCTCTCTCCCTCTCTTTGTCTCTCCCTCTCTCTTTTCCCCCTTCTCTTTGCTCCTCCCTTTCAAATCGACGACGGCCACCGCCGACGCCGCCGCTACCGACGTTGCCACCCACCTCAAACCCCCCCCATTGACACCCCCTACTCCTCTGCCTTTTTCCCCTCTCATCGTGCATCACAAACCCCCCCCCCCCCCCATCACCAATCACTGATGCCCTATGGCACAATCCCCTCTGCTCGATCGAGCACCCTCGGTGCTCGACCGAGTAGCCGCTTCCCCCCCCCATTGTGCTCGACAATGCTAACCGAGCACACTAGTGTTTGGTCAAGATTTTCCCAACGAGCCAGACTACTCGACCGAGCAGTACATCTACTCGGTCAAGCAGCCCCAACCCATCTACTGCCACAGCTTTCACACTGACCGAGCAAGGCTACTGCTCGGTCGAGCAGCTGCACACGCCCCCTATTTTTAATTGCAAATAATGACGTTCTTCTTGTTTTTATTTCAGGTACTATTTACCTACGTCAGTGGCTACTACCAGGATTAGCTTGGGGGAGATTTTCGCATCGGTCGCACATCCGGTACACTCATTCCTCTATTTACTTTATTTTTATACCGGCACATCATCCCGCCATCTCCACGATGGTTCGCACGCGAGGACCCCCGTACCTCCCATCCGTGGGAAGAGGCCGTCCACTGGCGCCTCCTCTTCCCGACCCACATGTCGCCCATGCCCCACCACTACCGAGCACATCCCCACCACTACTATGCCTATCCCCACCACTACCATCCCTACCACTACCGTGCCTATCCCCACCACTACTACACTCATCACCTCTGCCCCCATCGCCACCACTGCACCCATTATCCCTACACTGTAATGCCCTACCAGCTACTGCACAAGTACTAGAGGGGGGGTGAATAGTACTTTAAAATAATAAGGAGTATAATTCCAAATTAAATTGCAAACAACTACCAAATCAATTTGCGAAAGCTTAAATTGAATGACAACAACAAAATTAACAAAGCAAACAAATGATGTTAATGGGTTCGGATCCACCCAAGTCTCCCCGACTTGTTCCCGGTGATCCTATGTCCCAACCACCCGGATCCCCTCCGGATACTTGAGTTAGAAACCCTAACTCAAGATTTCCACTATGAATATCTTGTGAAAAACCTTCACAAGATCAAATCATACATGCAATAGCAAACGTGAATCCCACAACCCGGGATCACAACCTTCTCTCACACCCGAGAGAATCACAAAGCAATATTAAAGAGTTTAATATGAAATAAACAATCTTACCACAAAATCCTATACCTTGAGTTTTTCTTACCCAAATGGTGAAATGAAGGATTTGAGGAAGATGAAGTCACCAAGACCTAGCACCAAGGAAATGACCAGCAATCGGTGCCTAGGGATGATTTGGAGACTTGGATCAAGCAATAGCTTGAAGAGCTCACCAAGAACAACCTTCTCTCTAGATGGATTCTAGATCTAGAAATGAGAGAGAATGGGTTTCTTGTGAGGAAGAGAGCTTTAGATTTGAGTGAGAATGGCTATCTCTTTTGATCTCAATGAATCTCTGAATGGAAGCTCTAACCTAGATAGAAATGACCTAGGTTCGTATTTATAGGGTCCCATAAAAACAAGTTAGGTCATTCTCCAACGGATAGAAATCTGTGAGAATTAGTCGGTCAAAGAACAATCACTGACCGACTAGTTCATCAACTAGTCGGTCAGTCAAACAGCATGGACCGACTAAGTGAAGATCTGAGAAGAGATAGAATTTCAGACCTAGAAATCTAGTCGGTCCAAGAAGACTTTCTGACCGACTAGTTTCACAACTAGTCGGTCAGTCAATGAACGTAGACCGACTAAGAGGCAAAATGAAATAGTCTGAACACAAGTTGACTTAGTCGGTCCAAGAACAAAAGTTGACCGACTAGATTGTCAACTAGTCGGTCACCAAACGTTCTTAGACCGACTAACGATAAACAGTAGCTTAGGAGAATTTTAGCATGAACAGTAAGTCACAACTAGTCGGTCAAAGAAGCATCACTGACCGACTAGTTCACAAACTAGTCGGTCGGTGAGTCAACGTAGACCGACTAACTGTAAACAGTAAAGTCCAAGAATTTAAGGAATCAAACTAGTCGGTCCAAGAAGAGTTGCCGACCGACTAGATCACCATCTAGTCGGTCAGTACTTGTTCTTGTACCAACTAACATGCACAATAAAGTCCGAATCGAAGCGCGATGCTTCGAGGAAGTTAGAATGAAGTTGTGCAAGGATCCTAGAGCTACGAAATGAGCGTAATGAAGATAGAAACGTAAGATATACTCAAGGCTTAACATTCTATATATCGAAGCTAAAAGACTATAAATAAAACCTTAATAAACGGTCTTCGAGAGCTTCGATTGATTCTTCATAACTTCCAAAACGGCGCAAGAGCTTCAACGAAGCTTTAGGCATGAATACGAGCTTTGGGAAGTGTTGAGATGTCGCTTTGAATGTTCTCGTGAAATTGGCGACGATCTCCAATACTGCGCTCACAAATTGTTAGTTCATGGATTATTTATGTTTGCTCATCATCAAAACCAAATCCGGGGAGTCCAATATTCAACATTCTCCCCCTTTTTGGTGATGACAAACCAACATAAATAATAATCAAAAATAATGATTCAAATGTAAAATACTTACTCCCCCTGCATTGATGACACGTTAATTCCAAAATGAATATATATGAATTGCATCAAGCAGACGAGTAAGATAAATAAAGAGAATCGATTTTTGAAATATCGGATTTTGAAAATCCTTATATATATCTTAACTCCCCCTGAATCTAACATATCAAACTAGATTCTTGGAAATTGAGTTAAATTTTCATTTGCGCTATTTATTATCATTATCTCTCCCCCTTTGGCATTATCCCAAAAATGGGGGGCATACAACGACAACAACTAGGAAATGGAAAATCCAACATCGGGAGTCGTAGACAATGACGATGGACCAAATTGACACCAAGGGAAAAATGTGGAAATCAAATCAAGGTGTGCCAAAATGTCCATTATCAAAAAAATAATCAAAATCATCAAAAATACCAAATAATTATTCATTGCTTGAATAAAGAAACATACTCTTCAATATTCAATATTCTTGGTTAAATTTGTGCATGGAAAACAATTCTATATAATTATAGAAATATAATCTATTTAACCAAGCATTAAGCATCGAGCGACGATATCACATCGCATGGACATTGAAAGAGAGTTAATGTGCACGACGAAGTAAATATCACAACATGAGCATCGATGAATATATATAAATGATAACATCATGAGTACATCCAAAAAGATATCGATACATCAAATGCAACATACCCATCAAAAAGAAATACATCATCATCATCCACATCAAAATAAATACAACATCATCATCCACATCAAAATATAACATCATCATCGACATCATCCAAAATACATCAAAATATCATAACCCTCATACTCTATCCTAACCCAAAATACTCTCACTAAGATATATCATCCAAAGCGTAGTGGAGAGTCCTCGGAACAACGATCATGAGGAAGTGGCTGGATCTGCAGTGTCCGTGGGTCCAGTCGACGGAGTGGACTCAGGCTCTGCAGGGAGAAGAGGCGTCTCAACAGATGGGATCGTCGGGGCAGGAGTCGAGATGTCAACGACGGGCTCGACGACAGATGTGTCAACAGGAATATCAGCAGGCTCGGCAACAGGGTCAGCAGCAGGCTCAGAAGTCTGAAGTGCTGAAGCAGACGTCTCTGGAGCACCGGAAGTGGTGCCATCTCCAGGAGCTGAAGTGGTAGCAGCAGCAGCAGCAGCAGTGGCCTCATCGCCACGGGCTAAGGAAGTGACAAGCTCGTCAAGTTCCTCATCGTCCATCTCCTCGGCCTCAGAAACTGAAGGAGGAAGATCAATCCCCATCATACGAGCCATACGACATACGACCTCCTCAATACGAGCCAAACGAGAGTCGTGCTAACGGAGAAGGCGTACGACATCGTCTAATGTGGCAGGAGGAGCGGGGGCTGCAGCAGCTGACGGAGAAGCCTGGGAAGCAGATGCGGTAGACCTCTGCACGTGACGAAGCGCCGCTAAAGATTTCTTAACGGCCGTCGCGTTTAGAGGAGTACCTAAGGGACGCTCATCGTCAGGAGGGAGAGGGACTCGGAAATGACGAAACACGAGGGTCAACAGACAAGGGTATGGAATATGCGCAGATTTATTGGTCTTGCGTATACACTCGAAAGAGTCCATCTTATCGAGTATCACGCGAGCCCAATTAATCTCGCACCCCAAGAAAAGAGCGTAGATCAATTTCAAGAACGGCTGGGATGGAAGTGAAGATGATCCATACTTAGGGAGTAGACAAGACTTCAAGATCAGGTTAAGGACCCACGCATTCGGCTTGAAAGATTTCGATGGAACACCAATGAATGCGGAGGGGATAACCTGGAAGATATCTGAAAGAACTGACTAATCCAAGGAAGATATGTCGTCGACGGAAATGTCCGAAGGAAGGAGACCACACGACGAACAGCCAAGAATCTCCCCCAAGATTTCTGCCGTGAGAACTATAGGAGTTCCCAAGACAGTAGTCTCAATGGAGTGACTGGCATCGTACTGGCCTCGAACGCGATTGGCATAGAACAATTTCACTAGGCGAGGATATGGTTTAGGATTGGCCTTAAGATCATATCGGAGATAATCAAGGAGACCACTATAGGAGAGGAGATCGGCTAAGCCAAGGAAATCTGAAAACTGGACGTAGTGCTCCAATAGCATCAGGCAGTGTTCAATACGGTTGTAGGCCGCGAGACACATAGGGTCATCGCGACACAACGATATGTCAACACCCCCCGCTGGCATTGGGCCTTTTCCCTTTGGCTGGCGAGTCCTAGGACGAAGTGGAGGAGTGGGTTCCTTAGTGCTAGGCTCATCCTCAGGGATAAATTCAGTGTCGGAATCGGGAGGAGTAGAGGGTGAGTGGAGTAAGGCCTTCTTGGTCTTAGATTTGCGAGGTTTTACGGTCGCCGTCCTCTGCTTCTTCAGAGGAGGCGAAGACGGAGAAGCTTGGGTTGATTTGGGACGACGTTTAGGCTTAGGGGGATTCCTAGGGTCGGAAGGCCCTATAGACATAGGTGAAGCCCAGAAGAGGCGATGGGAATCCTCGTCTTTGCCATGGTCGAGGCACGACGAGTACAAGCTAAAAACGACGGAAGATCAAAAACAACCTAGCACAAACCCTAGAAGAGAGAATCCGAAACACAAGCCCTAGGTTAAATTTGAAACCCTAGGAGCTAGAACTTGAAATCAAGGAGAGCAAACCCTAGATTAGGAAATAAGACCTAGGAGGAGGGGGGGTATACCTAGGAGGAGTCGGCGACGGCGGCGGACGGCGGCGATGGCCGGAGAACAGGCCGGAGTCGACGGGAAGATGAAGGTGCTCGAGGGGGGAGAGGGGTTTTTCGGGCTTGAGCTGAGAAAACAACCGACTAAAATGATTTTTAGTCGAAAAGAATTGAGCTTAAGTCGGTCGGGAAAGGAAAAGACACGTTTGCCCTAACACACTTAGTCGGTCACAGTTCAAGCACTGACCGACTAGATTACGATCTAGTCGGTCGGTCAATGAGCTTGAACCGACTAAGTCGAAACAGAGGCAAACATGGAATTTTAGGGCTAGATTTAGTCGGTCGCAGTATACTCACTCACCGACTAGTTTTCAATCTAGTCGGTCGGGAAATGTACTGTGACCGACTAAAGAGAGAAAATGAAAAGAGTTAGATGAAAGCTTGATCTAGTCGGTCTGAGTTCATTTGCTGACCGACTAGATGAGCATCTAGTCGGTTGACAAATGAACTGAAACCGACTAGAAGAGTTCAAAAATTGATAATTGATTTCTCTTCACAAACCACTTGGATGAAACATCTTAACACTCTCATTAGTCATCTAAAATACCCCATAAAACATCGAAATCTTAAATACGACATTGAAATACGAATTCGATCATAAATTCAAACAAATCACATAAAATTCCCAAAAATTCAACAAATCTAGCATGAACGAAATATCGCGAAATATATTAGTATGCAAGATGATTGAGTTTAAATATGAATCCTATATCTCGGATTCACCCATAATCCCCAATTCTCGACGTAACCGCACAAAGGAGTCCTCCTTTAGGGGTTTCGTGAAAATATCGGCGATTTGCTTTTGGGTTTCAACGTACACTAAAATGATGTCCTTTTTAGCAACATGATCATCTAAGAAATGGTGTCGGACATCTATGTGTTTTGATCGGGAATGGTGCACCGGATTCTTTGAAAGACAGATAGCACTTTGGTTATCCACCATGATAGGGCTGGTATCACAGTGAATACCAAAATCCTTCAAAGTGTGTCTCATCCAAAGAACCTGGGCACAAGCGGCACCGGCGGCAATATATTCCGCCTCGGTGGTTGAAAGTGATACGGAATTTTGCTTCTTGGAAAACCAAGAGACAAGAGAATTTCCTAGAAAATGGCAAGTGCCACTAGTACTTTTCCTGTCGGATTTGCATCCCGCATAATCGGCATCACTGTATGAGACTAACTCATACGTGCTAGATTTCGGATAAAGTAATCCAAAATCTAAAGTGTAACTCAGATAACGGAAAATACGCTTTACCGCTACTAAGTGAGACTCCTTAGGTTGAGACTGATAACGAGCACATACGCATACGGCAAACATAATATCGGGCCTACTTGCGGTAAGATAAAGTAAACTACCTATCATACCTCGATATAGACGAATGTCTACATCCTTACCGCCCGTATCCTTGTCAAGATGCGTAGTCGTGCTCATTGGAGTCTTTTTCCCGGAAGCACTTTCCATTCCAAATCGCTTAAGCAACTCCACCGTATACTTCGTTTGGTGGATGAAGATTACATCGTTCAATTGGCGAATTTGGAGACCTAAGAAATATTTGAGTTCGTCCATGTGGCTCATCTCAAATTGGTCCTGCATAACATTAGAAAACTCTTCGCAAAGAGTGAAGTTAGTAGCACCGAAAATGATATCATCAACATAAATTTGAACTAATAAAATATCATTATTCGCATGCTTAACAAAAAGTGTAGAATCGGCTTCGCCCATTTTAAAATTCAAATCCAAAAGAAAATTCTTTAGGCGATCATACCAAGCTCGAGGAGCTTGTCTCAAACCATAAAGAGCTTTCTTTAGTTTAAAAACATGATTTGGAAATTTTTCATTTATGAAGCCCGGAGGTTGAGAAACGTAAACTTCCTCAACAACATCTCCGTTTAAAAATGCACTTTTAACATCCATTTGAAATAACTTAAAATTTTTATGGCATGCATAAGACAATAAAAGTCTAATTGATTCTAATCTAGCTACCGGAGCGAAGGATTCTTCGAAATCGATACCTTCCTCTTGGTGATAGCCTTGAGCAACTAACCTAGCTTTGTTCCGGACGACCACTTGGTTTTCGTCGGTTTTGTTCTTGAAGATCCACTTTGTCCCTATGACGGTGTGGTTCTTCGATGGCAAAGGAACAAGCTCCCATACCTCATTCCTCTCGAATTGAATGAGTTCCTCCTCCATGGCAAGGATCCAAGCACTATCTTCGCACGCTTCAACGATATTCTTTGGCTCTATCGATGAGGCAAAGGCACAATTGGCGAAGTGGTGGACTTGAGATCTCGTCTTGACACTATCATTAATATTGCCAATAACTTGCTCATGGGGATGGTCGCGAACGGTATGAAGCCGCTTGGGAATACCTTGATCACTAGGCACATTCTCAACAACTTCATTAGTCGGGTTAGTCTCAATAGAATCAATTGAATCAATAGACTTAGAATTTTCAAACGAATCACATAAAACATCCATAGAATCATTATCATTTGAAATTCTAGAAGTAGTAAAATTCTCATTAAAAGAGACATGAAGTGATTCCTCGATCGTAGAGGATCTTTTGTTGTATATCCGGTAGGCTTTGCTATGTGAGGAATACCCAACAAATATCCCCTCATCCGATCTCGGATCAAACTTGTCCAAATTATCATATGTGTTTTTAATGAAACATTTTGCGCCGAAAACACGAAAATGTTTAACTTGAGGCAATCTACCAAACAACAATTCATAGCAAGTTTGTTTGGTGCCGGGCCTCAAAAGTATTCTATTAAACACATAACAAGCGGTGTGTACCGCTTCCGCCCAAAATTGATAACCAAGTTGACTATCTTCAAGCATAGTGCGAGCACACTCCACAAGCGTTCTATTCTTCCTCTCAACAACACCATTTTGAGGAGGTGCGCGAGGGAAAGAAAACGTGTGAGTAATTCCAAGATCATCACAAAAATTTGAGAAAGACTCATTCTCAAATTCACCCCCATGATCACTACGAATAGTGACAATGGTGGTTCCGATGAGATTTTGTACTTTCTTCACAAATATTGTGAAGTTTTCAAAAGCTTCATTTTTATTACATAAGAAAAATACCCATGTAAATCTTGAATAATCATCAACGATGACTAGTCCATATCTTGCATTTCCTAAGGAAGCAACTCTAGTTGGCCCAAATAAATCTAGATGTAATAGCTCTAGTGGCCGTTTCGTAGAAATGCTTTTCTTAGGTTTAAATGAAGATTTAGGAAGCTTGCCACGTTGACAAGAATCACAAAAACTTTTCTTTTCAAAGACGAGCTTCGGAAAACTTTAATGGAATTTAATTTCGAAAGCTTATAAAGTGTTCCAAAGTTCACATGTCCAAAGCGTGATGCCATAAGTGTTGTTCACTTGTGTTGGCAACGAGACATTGTTCATATGACTTAGGAAGATCCAAAATATAAATATCTTTATGGCGTGTGCCGGAAAATAATAATTTGTTATTATCATTTGAAATATGACACAATCCTTTCGCAAAGCTAACTTTGTAACCTTTGTCACAAAGTTGACTTATTGAAATAAGATTATGATTTAAGCCATCAACTAGATAGACATCACTAATTAAGGGTTTAGAAGGGTTACCCACTTTACCAACACCGACGATGGTTCCGCTCTCGTTGCCTCCAAATACGACGCGATTTCCATTTGCAATGGGAACCACTCCGGAGAGCAATTGAGCGTCACCCGTCATGTGTTTTGAACACCCGCTATCGAGTATCCAATTCCCTTTGGAGCTAAATTTAAATTTGTTGCTCCTCTTCTTTTTCTTTTCCTTGAGTACCTAAAGATAGAAACTTTCATATCATGGTACCCAAGGTCATTGGGTCCCCAAAAGTTAGACCTTTGGAAGCCAAGTCCAATTGGACTTTGACTTCCCCACATAATTTCTACTATGCACAACATCCGAAAAATAAGCATTCATATATTCTTGTTTTTCATCCATGCTTGTGTCCTTTGGGCTCCAAATAGTGAAAATTTTGGGAGCCATCATCCTATTGGGTGCATGCATGCGTTGTTGGTTTCTACGTGATGCATGACGTGGATAGGCATACGGAACATGATGGAATGGTGCATGACAAGAATTATTCATACGATGAGGTGGGTGAACATATGCATGTGTGGGAACACGTGCGTGAGGGTGTCTCACATGGTGTGCACGTGCCCGTGAACGTGTAGCATAGAAATCATCATATGTGTGAGATGGTGGAGTAGGACGCGTGTTCCTACGTGGCATGGTATTTGTGTACATATAAGCATGCCCCTTCTTTGGAGGTCCACCCAAAGTGGGTTTCTTTCCAAAAGAGGGTGTGGACGAGGTGGAAGCACCATTGGTAGATGAACTACCAATAGAGTGTTTGCTACCACTTGTAGAGTCACCGGAAGTTGGCCTAACAAAAGTAGTGGCCGCTTTGGATGGACATCCCATCGTATACCCCAAACCAATGTGGTGATTGGCCGGAAGTAAGTCACTTAGGATTTTATCCAAATGGTCCTTACCCTTATTGAATCTATTGATTCGGCCTAATGTGTTCTCATATTTCTCTTTGAGAGAACGCATAGAAGTATCTAATGTGGATACTTGCGATGTGAGCACATAAACACGAGATTTAAGATTCTCGTTCTCAATACTCAAAGTAGAGTTTTGAGAAGTTAAATCCGCTATCCTATGTTCTTCCGGATCATCAATGCTAACATGTTCAAGTTTAGATTTGAGATTAACAATCTCATTTCTTAACTCTTCAACAACGGTGTCGTTGTTGGTGATGATAGTCTTAGGCGAGGTTTGAATGCTAGCTAGGTCATCTTTTACTTTAGTATATCGATTTACTAATTTTGTATATTTAGACCATAAGTGAGAGTTAGCATCCCTAAGATCATCCATAGTTACCTCATCGCCTTCGTCGTCGCTATCATCGGAGGAGGAAGATCCTTGATCATGCTCCTCTCTTGCCATGAAGCACATGTGCGCTTGCTCCACTTTCTCATCATCCGACTCTCCGCTTGAGGAATCCTCGGAGTCGGTGAATGTTGCTCCGACAAGTCCCTTTTTGTACCCCTTTTTGTACTTCTTTGACTTGTCGAACTTCGGCGCCTTCCACTTCTCCTTTTGCTTGTTTTGAGGACAATCCGCTTTGATGTGTCCTGGCTTATTGCATTTAAAGCACAAAGGTGGAGAGGCGTTAGTAGAAGTAAACTTAGATTTTTGTTTGAAGTTACCCTTTCGGAAGAAGCGATTGAACTTCTTTGCCATGAGTGCAATGGATTCCATGTCCATTTCTTCTTCCGAGTCCTCATCATCGGTAGAGGTGGATGAAGCCGCCTTGAATGCAATCGCCTTTTTCTTAGGCGCATCTAGGTTCAAATAGGACTTCATCTTTTCTTGTAACTTCACCTTGCTATCTTTGCGTACCTCGTATGACATCAAAGTACCCATTAGTTGAACTACGGTATATTTGTTCATGTCATTACCTTCCTCGATGGCGAAGGTATGTTTTTCCCAAGAAGAGGGAAGTCCTTCAATAAGCTTTGAGCACTTCTCCTTTTGAGTGTAGGACTTGCCGAGGGCCTCTAACTCGTTTATTATGTCAACGAAGCGAGCGTAATATTCTTTCATCTTCTCGCCCTGTTGCATATGAAACATTTCGTAATCTTTGTTTACGACTACGAGTTTAGAGTCTCTTACCCTACTCGTCCCTTCATGAAGAATGAGGAGAAAGTTCCAAATTTGATATGCACTCTTACATGTGCATATCTTATTGAAATCATCGGGCTCCAATGCGCATTGCAAGGCGTTCATTGCCTTGGCATTGCTTACCTCTGCGGCGACCTCCGCGGTAGTCCATTTCTCAAAGTCTTCTTCTTTGGGTTCAATGTATTCCTTCATTGTAGTCCTCCATAAGGATGCACTCCGGAGGAAGGTTTCCATCCGGCATTTCCAATACCCATAGTTGGTACCGTTGAAGAATGGAGGCCTCGTAGAGGAATGTCCTTCCATCACCGATGACGCTCCTTCACGATTCCTGAAGGTGTCATAGTTGGAAGGTGGAGGCACGGTCTTGTTGTCGTTGGCAGACATAGCTAAGTATCTGGCTCTGATACCAAATGTAATGCCCTACCAGCTGCTGCACAAGTACTAGAGGGGGGGTGAATAGTACTTTAAAATAATAAGGAGTATAATTCCAAATTAAATTGCAAACAACTACCAAATCAATTTGCGGAAGCTTAAATTGAATGACAACAACAAAATTAACAAAGCAAACAAATGATGTTAATGGGTTCGGATCCACCCAAGTCTCCCCGACTTGTTCCCGGTGATCCTACGTCCCAACCACCCGGATCCCCTCCGGATACTTGAGTTAGAAACCCTAACTCAAGATTTCCACTATGAATATCTTGTGAAAAACCTTCACAGGATCAAATCATACATGCAATAGCAAATGTGAATCCCACAACCCGGGATCACAACCTTCTCTCACACCCGAGAGAATCACAAAGCAATATTAAAGAGTTTAATATGAAATAAACAATCTTACCACAAAATCATATACCTTGAGTTTTTCTTACCCAAATGGTGAAATGAAGGATTTGAGGAAGATGAAGTCACCAAGACCTAGCACCAAGGAAATGACCAGCAATCGGTGCCTAGGGATGATTTGGAGACTTGGATCAAGCAATAGCTTGAAGAGCTCACCAAGAACAACCTTCTCTCTAGATGGATTCTAGATCTAGAAATGAGAGAGAATGGGTTTCTTGTGAGGAAGAGAGCTTTAGATTTGAGTGAGAATGGCTATCTCTTTTGATCTCAATGAATCTCTGAATGGAGGCTCTAACCTAGATAGAAATGACCTAGGTTCGTATTTATAGGGTCCCATAAAAACAAGTTAGGTCATTCTCCAACGGATAGAAATCTGTGAGAATTAGTCGGTCAAAGAACAATCACTGACCGACTAGTTCATCAACTAGTCGGTCAGTCAAACAGCATGGACCGACTAAGTGAAGATCTGAGAAGAGATAGAATTTCAGACCTAGAAATCTAGTCGGTCCAAGAAGACTTTCTGACCGACTAGTTTCACAACTAGTCGGTCAGTCAATGAACGTAGACCGACTAAGAGGCAAAATGAAATAGTCTGAACACAAGTTGACTTAGTCGGTCCAAGAACAAAAGTTGACCGACTAGATTGTCAACTAGTCGGTCACCAAACGTTCTTAGACCGACTAACGATAAACAGTAGCTTAGGAGAATTTTAGCATGAACAGTAAGTCACAACTAGTCGGTCAAAGAAGCATCACTGACCGACTAGTTCACAAACTAGTCGGTCGGTGAGTCAACGTAGACCGACTAACTGTAAACAGTAAAGTCCAAGAATTTAAGGAATCAAACTAGTCGGTCCAAGAAGAGTTGCCGACCGACTAGATCACCATCTAGTCGGTCAGTACTTGTTCTTGTACCAACTAACATGCACAATAAAGTCCGAATCGAAGCGCGATGCTTCGAGGAAGTTAGAATGAAGTTGTGCAAGGATCCTAGAGCTACGAAATGAGCGTAATGAAGATAGAAACGTAAGATATACTCAAGGCTTAACATTCTATATATCGAAGCTAAAAGACTATAAATAAAACCTTAATAAACGGTCTTCGAGAGCTTCGATTGATTCTTCATAACTTCCAAAACGGCGCAAGAGCTTCAACGAAGCTTTAGGCATGAATACGAGCTTTGGGAAGTGTTGAGATGTCGCTTTGAATGTTCTCGTGAAATTGGCGACGATCTCCAATACTGCGCTCACAAATTGTTAGTTCATGGATTATTTATGTTTGCTCATCATCAAAACCAAATCCGGGTAGTCCAATATTCAACATACACCACCCCCCTCCCACCCTGCCGCCGCCACCGAGACTCTGCAGCCACGGGTGAGGACTTACGGGATCACTTTTCGTGACGACGCACATCGCGAGCGCTTCGTTAGGCTCTCGTAGCGTCGTCTCGTCCCTACTCTTTTCATAGACGTACCTACCCTCCGATCCCTTGGACTCCTTCAGGGAGTCCATTGGTTATACCGCATGATCGGCTTCGATCGTCTCCTAGGTGTCCACTCCCCCACATACACACACCTCACCTTGGAGGCCTTGAGCGCCATCACCCGCACCGCTGCGGGCGATGGCATCACCTTCCGTCTTATGGATCATGATTTCACGATCACAAACGAGATGATCCTCGCACACTTCCATTTCCATGCCATTCCCGACCCCCGAACCGCCTTCTCCCCAGACTACGACTTTGGCCCTTTCGATGCTCCAGCTTTCTGGCATCATATTTCAGGTCTGGACCACTACCGCCCGAGCCGGGCGAAGGTATCATGCATCGTGCATCCCTGCCTTTGTTATGCACAGCGTCACCTCGCCACGACCATCTTTTGCAAGCCAGAGGTCGGGACCATGTCCTTACCCGAGCTTTCCCATCTGATGGGAATGACCCGACCGATGCGCTTCCACCCAGATGGCTCCCTCCGCCCCTTCGTACTTTCTGACGCAGCCCACTGGCTGTGTCATCGCCTTATCCAGACCGCCCACGCATACCACGCGACAGATATTTGCTGTGGTGGATTTTTCATGATTTTTGCACGCATGCTTGGTATTCATCTTCGCACTGATCTAGTGACCCCTCCAGGCCCCACACGCTTGACTCTTGGTGTGCTCGAGCACATGCATATCATCAGGCCCTATGGAGCCTGTCACTGGACATATCTTGTCTGCACCCACCACACGCCTCACATGGTACTTCCCGCCCCTCACCTTACCCACATAGCACCAGTCCAGCTAGCTGGATGATTGACAGGGTACACCCGCTTCCTGCCCTCCACGTACTCGAGCCACCTGGAGCTCCCGTCAAGGTCGATGCCGATGACCGGGTGCCCCGTTCCCCCGACTATGAGGATCACGATATAGCAGCCCTAGTTGTCGCCCTTCCAGCTCCGCCAGTACATCCACCTCGCTCAGGAGGCACTACTTCTTCCACATCTGCCTCTTCCACCTCCACCTCCGTTGGGCCATCGGGGACTGTCACCACCTTCTGCCCTGTTGTCCCTTCCTCTGTTTCTTCTATACCCGTGCCGGAGGGCCCCGATATTCTTTCTGCTCCCGATCTTACAAATTTAGACTTTCCTAAGCACGACCCAGCCCCTACTCTTCCACCTCTTCGGGACCTTATAGCCTCACTGCCCATTTCCTTAGGCTCCCATATTCCGATCACTGGCACATCCTCGTCACCTGCTTCAGCTGTCCTTACCGAGAGCGTCTTGACGTCTGTCCACACTTCTGTGTCGATGACTGCTTTGTCCTCTGCTGAGATCCCGTCGAGTACCCCCTCTCTGACTTTCCAACCCAGGCACCATGTATCATCTACACGGGACCGTTTTATGAGAGTGGTGTCTTACGGCCACGTTTCTCGCCCTCCCCTCGACTCCCGTACCACAGACAGTCGTCTGACGGCATTGGAGGAGTCGACTTCTCGCCTCCGACGGGATTTCGACGTCTTCGTATGCTCGACGGCGACACATCATAAGAGAGTCGAGGCGGATCTAGCCTCCATTATTGACCTACTTCAGACACGTGGCCCACCACCCGTGATCCTCGCTCCAGCTCTTCCACCCCGGCCAGACACTGTGACTACCACTGCACCACTCAGTGCTCCACATGCTCAGGCTTCTGCAGAGCCTGCTTCTCCCACACCTGAGTCGGTCACCATAGTCCAGTTCACTACTGCTCTTATTGTATATGTACCATCCACATCTCCTGGTCCACAACAGAGGCACCCACCACCACCCACATCTCCTGGTGCCTCTGCTTGATGCTGTCCCATACCCATTGTTGCCTCCCTCATATTTTTTGTGCCCATCTGTCTCTTCGGGGCCCTGATCTTATATAGCTTGGTGGAGGATCCTCCATGCATCATTCATTACATATGCATCATTTTTTTTCTCTTCATCATTGCATCATATCATGTTTTTACTTCTTTTGCACAGTTTTTATTTTATATTTCCCCATCCACCCACCCTATTTAGCATCATCTCCCGCCTACTAGCGTTTTTTCAGCAGTGAGGACACTGCTGGGTTTAGCTTGGGGGATGAGCGCTACAGCTTTATTTTTCATTTTTTTCTTTTATACTTTCCTCCATTTTTCAGCTTTTTAGTTTACTTTTCCACCACTTTCCCACTTCTTTATTTTTTTCTCATTCTGCATCACGTTTTCTTCTTTTTGCCATGCATGCATCCCTGTTCTCTTTTTCCTATTTTCTCCGCCCTTTTTCTTTTTATGCTAAGGATGTTCTGGATGATGATACTTCTCGTAGCCCCAGTAGTTACTCGCGATGCTTACTATCTGATGACATGCTATTTAGGGTAGTTTCAGTTTTACTTTCTATATGCATGCATATTCTTTTGCTGATCTACCTGAATTGATGCCTGACATGAATTGAAAATCAAATGCATGAAATAGTATCTAGTATGTGCTTAGTTGGGTAATGCACCTAGGTTAACACATCATTAGAACACTTGGAGCATCTGTTTTCTATCTTATTCACTTCTGTTTGCATGCTTGATGTTATTGTGCTTATTACTGTATGCTTTTCAGTATCTATCTAGATGAATGAAAATATACATGCTAGTTACGAGTTTAGTTAGAGTATTATCATTTTGAACCTTTGTGCACCTCTTATGAGTGAACCGAGTGATTCATTATTTTCCTTCTCCACATATCTTTATAATTCTCTACATATGAGTTGGTTTCACCCCTACAGCTATCCTTACCGCATCTCACTTCCCAAACCCAAAAAGAAATATATAGCTTCTAAATAAAATGAAATAAAAAAAGTGAAAAAAGTGAAAAAGAAAAAGAAAGAAAAGAAAGAAAAGAAATAAATAAAATCTTTTTGAATCCTTTTATTAGAAGTTATCACATATACTGGGAAAAATATTCTATTTCTAGATGCGACGCCTCAAGCTAAGCTTGGGGGGTGAACCAATTGATCATATGAGTGAGTATCCCATTAGAGTGGAGACGGTGTACAACATGAGGATTTGATAATACTTAAACTTTACGAAATACGTTAGTTTTTGAAGATTTTTCGTGATTCGAAGTTGATATTTGAAAAGCATGATTCTTTCCATTCTCTATGGCATGCTGGTGTGATTTCTATTTGCTCCATGTGTATCATTGATTGAAAAGTGCATTGCCAATTCTTTTTATACTAGACTCTATGAACTGCATGCGATTGATATAAGTTGATGGCATCATTTTAGTATATCTCTATCTTTTGTCTATATTGCATGCTAGACATATGATCTGTAAAACTTGAAAATACCATTAGCATGTATTTCTACTATTCGGAGCATCATGATATACTGCTTAGGCTTGAGATCTGATTGAACAACCTTAGCACATTCCATCCCTTTCCATTCTCTTCTATTCTTATTTTTATTTCTTTTTGTTTTTTCCCGGCGTACTTAGTATTCGTCTTTCTCAAGGACGAGTAAGAGGTAAGCTTGGGGGATTTTGATGTGTCCATATTTTACACCTTTTCATAGCATCATGACATCGCATTTCATATCATTTTGGCATTCAAATCCCATATTTTCCTACGATATTTCATTTCTAACGTTATATTCGAGTTTCTAGTGTTTTATGGATTTTCAGGGATTTTGGAGCAATTCAGGACCCAATCCAGATATGGACACATCTGACACATCCGTGAGCCCGTTGGCGAAGCTCTACAGAGTTCGCCGAGTTTTTGGAGCCATGGGAGGAGTGGATGAGAGAGCAAAGAGAGAAGTGAAGCTGCAGGAACTTCAGAAATAACTTTCCCAGGTGACTCGACCGAGCAGAGCAGATGCTCGGTCGAGCAGAGGCAAAAAGAAGGAGAAGATCAGATACACAGGCTGCTCGGACCGAGCACCCGTGGTGCTTGGTCGAGCAGCGCCAAACTTTCGAAGCTCAAGCAGCATCCTGCATGGCTCGAGCAGAGCTTTTGGCGACCGAGTCAGTTGGCTGCTCAACCGAGCGAGCTGACTCGAGCCGAGTAGGCAAGAGCGGCATATTTTGGAGGAGCGCGACTTACTGTCATGCTCGACCGAGCAAGACGGCTGCTCGACCGAGCAGTCGACCGAGCAACTTACTGCTCGACCGAGTCACTAACTCGGTCGACGATGCTGAAAGCCATTTTTGGAATTTTTTCGGGCCGTCTGTTGCACGCTTGGGGAGTGAAGACGGGATCGCCTGCTGCGTTTCAAGAGAGTCGATTCTTTTGTTAGTTTTGGGAATTATTTTTGGAGAGGAGAGGAGATTAGAAAAACTTGTTAGATCTAGATTAAATTCTTGAAGATTATTGGATAATTTTTGGAGTTCTATTGCTATTATTGCGTTCTGGAATTTTGGGTTTTCTTTGGATCTATTGCTCACTGTTTTTCTTCGTCTTTGGCACGTAAGCTTCTTAGTCTCTATTTGATTAATTTCTTACGATGTTTCCTCTTGCAAAAATCACATTTTTATTCGTTAAAATCGCTATGAGTGAGTAGTTTCCTCTAGGGTTGATGGGTTAGCCCTAAGACCCTAGGGAGGAAATGTAGGTCTGGATCTCTAGGTTGAATTGGGAACAAAATGGGAGTATTTCGGTCGATCCTACCGAATCCCTAGGATAACCCGTACTGAGATCATGCCCACGGTCTGTGGAATTGATGTGCTTAAGGGGTATCCTTAGGATTCGAATAGGGAAATCGGTGGATCCAACCAAGACTCGTGACCATGCCCGGCTCGTGCCTTGAGGGGATCCACCGACGAACTATACCGCTACGTTGACGGCTACCGCCATTGCATCAACGAGAGCCACCGAAATACCTCAAAATTCTAACCCACGAGAGTGGTACGAATTGAGAGATTAATTCCCTAACCCCAATACAACGTAAGGATCCTATTCCAACATCGATCCCCGATGGTCCTAGCGGTAATCCCTAATACCCTAGTTCCCTTTATTATTGAATCAATAACAATACCACAACCAATTCTCTCAACCCGATAGCTATCTCACTTCAAGATATAGAAATAATCTGAGAATTTAAATATACTGTCACCGTCCCTATGGGATCCGACATCCTTTATACTATAATTTGACACCGTCCGCTTGCGGATAGAGCCCGGGATAGACACCTAGGGGCCATACTACGCCTGGCGACCGTGACACCGCCAAGTGGAATCTAGGTGTAGGTTCCGAGTGCATCAATGAACAGTTTGAGCAGTTATGTTGTATGCTATATTGCAACATCAGGTACAACATGCGGGATCTGGAGTATTGGTTCGTATGTAGAAATGATGTTTTGGTCTGCAGACCTGTTTTGGTGATTTAAGATCAGATTTGTAGCCTAGAATCTCGGAGGTTCCTGATTGATTGATGAAATATCTTGGTGTGATTTTTCTGTTTCTTGTTACGCGAATTAGCTCCTTGATTGATGGGAAGAGGAAATACTTGCTGAGAATATTTGGGAATATAGTTAGTTCCTTAATTGGTGGAAGGAAATATTTGCTGAGATTTATTGGTTCTATTTTCCAGAAATAGATCCTTATTTTATAGAAACATATCCGCATGAGATTTGTTTAAATCAGTTTACCTGAAATGGTTAAATGATTCCTTGATCTATGGGATTTCTTACCCGAAGTGATCCTAGATATATTGGCGGAATATCTGCATTATAGAGGAAGTTATTTATCCGGAAATAGCGGTTACAAGATCTACTGAAGATATGTGCGATTGAAGATTTTATATCTGAATGGTTTCAGATCTTGTATTATTGTTTAGATCTTCTCCAGATATTCTGTTGTATGCTGGTATGCATTAGATTTGCTAACGATGTGATTGAAGGTATCAATCCACAAATATAGTATGAAAGATCTTACTTATTGGCCATGTTGTATGTTATGTTGAACGTTATGATACAACATGAGGTCCAACATGATGTGTTAGAAGGCTGGAATCGAATGACGGACTTCAGCGATTATCAAAGGTGGATTACTCCATATCTTTCTATAATCTCTTTTAGGCATTCTAGTATATTCTGTTAATTGAAAAGTGTTAAAGATACATTTGGAAGTTGTAATCTCTCGGTTTTATTGTTGAATCGTTTAGAGAGATTCTTGCCCGCAATATTTTATTCATCGGATCCTTGGAGATACGCGGAACCACTTTCCCGAAGTAGTTCCAAAAATTGTGGGCTGCCGATCCGCATCTGATATGATTGAACGACCTTCCCTATTGGCCCGCGGATTGAGGGGGAGCGGGGTATATCAGGGCATGCAGATTTGACGGAGAGGGTTACAACTTTTACGAAAGTTTTGAGGAACTCCGGGAGGAGCCCGATGGCTACGTACGTAGGGATCAAGGGAGTTGATCTAGTCGGTTGTGCAAGGGGATCTTGCATGCAAGGGGAGCTTGCATAAATTACTCCATGTGTTTGGTAGAGACCACCCAACACGGTTTGTATTAAGGGTGAGGTTGTTCCTCCTAATAAAACGTGGTATTGGTGATTGTAATCATTAATATTTAGTGGATTAATTTGATTTTCTGGGCGTAGCCCCGCAGATGTAGGTGTGCGCACCGAACTGCGTTACCAAGTTCCATGTGTCATCACTTGGTTTCTGTGTTTTATCATTGTGTTTATTTGATTACACATACGTACTGAATCTACAATTGGTATCAGAGCAGGTCACACATGTTACTTTGTTATCAAAGAGGGTGTGATCTTAGATTTCAGTACTTGAATCATGACTACACAAGAAGGTGCATCCGTTGTTCGTCCTCCATTGCTCATTGGTACAAACTACACATACTGGAAGTCTCGGATGCGAGCCTTCATCAAGTCCCTAGATGAAAAGGCTTGGACTGATATCATAGAAGGATGGTCTCCGTCGGTTGAAGTTAACAAAGACAATAAGGAACGTCTCAAGCCAGCAAAAGAATGGAGTCAAGACGAATATCGTGCTGCCCTTGGAAATTCCAAAGCCGTTAATGCTATTTTTCGGCTGTAGATGAAGAGCAGTTCAAACTTATCTCTACCTGTGAGTATGCTAAATAAGCTTGGGACATGCTCCAGAACGTGCATGAAGGAACCAACACGGTAAAAATCTCTTAACTTCAAATGATTGCATCTCAGTTTGAAGAACTAAAGATGAATGATGAAGAAACCATGGCTGAATTTAATGGGAAGTTGAGAGACACAGCAAATCAGGCATTTCAACTTGGTAAAGAGTACTCACAAGTGAAGTTGGTTCGAAAGACCTTACGATCTCTTCCAGACATATTTTCGGCCAAAATTGCTGCCATTGAGGAAGCTAGGGATACCTCTACTATGAGGCTAGATGAACTAATGGGGTCACTTCAGACCTATGAAATGTATCTGAAGCAGAAGAAAAGGGACAAAGGAGTGGCCCTGAAAGTAGAAGCTAGAGATGTCTCTAAAAAGATGATGAATCGGGTGTAGATGAGGATATTACCGTGTTGACTAAAAACATCAGTAGAATGCTGAAGAAGATCAGTAGTAAAGGGCAAAAGAAAGGAAAAGGGATGCAGTGTAGAGTGTGTGAAGGATTTGGGCACACACAAGCTGAATGTGCAAACACCTTGAAGAAGCAAAAAGGGAAGTCCTCGACTAGTATCTGGAGTGAAGATGAGTCTGATGGTAGTGTTGAAGATGAGGACATCATTAGTAATTACATTGCCCTCGTGGCCTCTCAGAAGAAGCAACCTGATTACAACACCAACAGCCATGTTGAATCTGATGTTGCAACATCAGTCATGACATCTGCCAACAAATCAAACAATATCAGATCCAGTGTTGCAACATCATGTACAACATCTACAACCGGATCAGATTCTGAAGCTGACAGCGATAAGGAAGTTAGTGACGATGATATCCAAACAGCATACCAGATGATGTATGAGAAGTGGATGCAAATCTGCAATATTAACAAAGTGCTAAAAGAGGAGAATGAAAGATTGAAGAAAGAGAAGGATGAAGTCAAAATCAAATGTTTCAAAGTTGAGGAAAACTTTAGAGAGCTAGAAAGCAACTTCAGAAATGTTCTTCTCACGGCAGAGAAAGCTGAGTGCACATTGGATAAGTGGAATTCTGAAAAAGCAAAGCTGGATGATATCTTGAACATGGGTAAGATTTCAGGAGATCGCACCGGAGTGGGATATAATAGAGAAGCTTTCTATAATGTGTTTACTGAAAGAAGAAGTCAAGTTACCAAAGAACTTGAAAGAATGAGTCAGCACAGGGGCCATGATCAGAAGAAAAAGCGGATCAGAGGCATAAAAGGTGGTCGTTCTGTGTGCAGTTACTACAAGTTCATAGCCATATTGAGAGAAACTGCTTCAGTCGCATGCGGCATTGGTCATAAGGAAGAAATGTTAGACACCCTGATATGAAGATGAAGAAGAAATGGTTCAGGAAGTCTGAATTATACAGCCCGAACACTACAGTTTCAGAGAAAATACATCATGTTGTGACTGATGTTACAACATTAGATACAACACAGAATGATGTTGCTGCAGATGTTATGACACCAGACTCGACATCTCCTCTCAACAATCTATGTGAGCAACATGAGCCAAATTCTTATGAATCTTCCTCCAGAATTATCAGAGTATTACCTCGCCGCTCTGCTCACTGCTCATCCTCTGCCAGTGCCATCGGATCTTTGCATGTACTCTCTCTAGCACGGCAATCCACCGCAGTTCCATCTTTTGCAGCCTCTTCACCTATACCGGCCGACTTCCCCAAAGTTTCTACACTTCTTAGCCATTTCCACCGCATCCATATCTCTAAATTTTGACATGCAGACCACCAAAGCTTCTCTGTCAGCACCGCCGATGTCTTCAACTCACTAGCTATTATTTCGGCCTCTTAGAGCTCAGCTACTACACTAGATATCGTTCCATTTTAGCAGCCTACTATCAGATGTGAGATATACTTTTCTTCCTCTAATTCTGTTGTGCCTGAGGATTTATTTGCTAATGCGAGAGATATGGGAGCCTTTTGAAGTGTCTCGGTTGTTTTTTTTGGATTAACTATTGGAGATATGGACTTGTATTATTGGAGGCTAGCTGAAAAATATTAATGTTATCGATGAGGTCACACTTTCACTGTCGACCACTGAAAAGTATTGGAGATGTTACATCTGGTGTTGCTCCTGTAGTTGCAACATATGCTCATGTTGCATCTAATGTTGCACACAATGTTGCAACATCAGCACATGCTGAACCTGATGTTATGGATCATGCTATGACACAGGACACAACATGCTCCTCTTCTGCACCTGGTGACTCTACAGCTTCACATGCTCCTGATTAGACCATGCCAGATCTATAAGTTCCTCATTCTTGTCACTGTCATCATAGTTATGCCAAGGGATATGGTGCTCAGTCTAGTTCTCCAACTCCCTCCTTTTCTATGTCAACTTCTAAGAAAGCCAGAGCCGTTCCTAAAGCATCAGCTCCTTTCCCGACTCTACTTAATGCTTCTGATGCTTTGAATAAGATATTATTCGACCAGGCTTACCTAAATTTTAGTGCATTTTATCCAGATCCGTTGGAGACCTGCAATCCAGGTGTGCATTCCAATCCTCCTCATCCATGTCTTATCTCTCAACAACTATTGTTTCAGAAACTATATGTAGTGGATGTCTTGTCTGAGGTGATCACTGCTCGGATTATTACTAGTAAGGGGGGAGTGTGCTTTGGCATATTGTGGCTCAAAGGGGGAGAATATGCTTAATGCTTAGTTGGTGCACGTGCTTTGGTGCGCGTGCTTTGGGTTGTGCCACATAATGCAAAAGGGTGAGATTGTTGGGTTGATTTTCTATTGCTATAAGTTGGCATTAGTGGCACTAGATCTGGAGAGTTCAGGTTGTGGAATCAGAACAGTTTATGAACAGTTTGAGCAGTTATGTTGTACGTTATGTTGCAACATCAGGTACAACATGTGGGATCTAGAGTATTGGTTCGTATGCAGAAATGTTGTTTTGGTCTGCAGATCTGTTTTGGTGATTTCAGATACGATTTGTAGCCTAGAATCTCGGAGATTCCTGATTGATTGATGAAATATCTTGGTGTGATTTTTCTGCTTCTTGTTACCCGAATTAGCTCCTTGATTGATGGGAAGAGGAAATATTTGCTGAGAATATTTGGGAATATAGTTAGTTCCTTAATTGGTGGGAGGAAATATATGCTGAGATTTAATGGTTCTATTTTCCAGAAATAGATCTTTATTTTATGGAAACATATCCGCATGAGATTTGTTTAAATCAGTTTACCCGAAATGGTTAAATGATTCCTTGATCTAGGGGATTTCTTACCCAACGTGATCCTAGATATATTGGTGGAATATCTGCATTAAAGAGGAAGTTATTTACCCTGAAATAGTGGTTACAAGATCTGCTGAAGATATGTATAGTTGAAGATTTTATATCTGATGGTTTCAGATCTTGTATTATTGTTTAGATCTTCCCAGATATTCTGTTGTATGCTGGTATGCATTAGGTTTGCTGACGATGTGATTGATGGTATCAATCCACAAATATGGTATGAAATATCTTATTTATTGGCCATGTTGTATATTATGTTGAACGTTATGATACAACATGAGGTCCAACATGCTGTGTCAGAAGGCTGAAATCGAATGACGGACTTCAGCGATTATCAAAGGTGGATTACTCCAGATCTATCTATAATCTCTTTTAGGCATTCTGATATATTCTGTTGATTGAAAACTATTGAAGATACATTTGGAAGTTGCAATCTCTCGATTTTATTGTTGAATCGGTTAGATAGATTCTTGCTCGCAATATTTTATTCATTGGATCCTTGGAGATACGCGGAACCACTTGCCCGAAGTAGTTCCGAAAATTGTGGGCTGTCGATCCGCATCTGATATGATTGAACGACCTTCCCTATTGGCCTGCGGATTGAGGGGGGGATGGGTATATCAGGGCATGCGGCTTTGACGGCGAGGGTTATAACTTTTACGAAAGTTTTGAAGAACTCCGAGAGGAGGCCGACGGCTACGCACGTAGGGATCAAGGGAGTTGATCTAGTCGGGTGTGCAAGGGGATCTTACATGCAAGGGGAGCTTGCATAAATTACTCCATGGGCTTGGTAGAGACCACCCAACACGGTTTGTATTGAGGGGGAGGTTGTTGCTCCTAATAAAACGTGGTATTGGTGATTGTAATCATTAATATTTAGTGGAGTAATTAGATTTTCTCGGCGTGGCCCCGCTGGTGTAGGTGTGCGCACCGAACTGCTTTACCAAGTTCCTTGTGTCATCACTTGGTTTCAATGTTTTATCATTGTGTTTATTTGATTACACATACGTACTGAATTTACATAGACTATTCTCCCTTTTGTTTTTGTTTTGTTTTGTTCTTATCTCTGTCTCCCTCCATCCAAGGAAGCCCTAGTGTGAAAAGAGACATGGAATAATCCATTGGATATTACCCTAGCCCTTTTTGACACTAGGCCACATCCAAGGCATTAACCCCTGGCCCTATTCACGCTAGCCCAACATACCCAGAAGCATACACACACTATACACACTCACATGTACATACCAACATGCCGTGTAGGAATATGGACTAATCTACACTAAAAGCCATGTACACTATCCAACCCAAAAGAGATAGCACCCTCTACCGTATAACACACTTAGATGGGTTACATCAACACATGATTCATGCTTCCCAATCAATTGAACGATACCAATTCTAACTACTTCAAGATATTAATCATGAGAATATGAACTACTTTCATATATAGCATATTAAAAATTGATTCCATGCATAAAAATTAATAGACCATGCCGTATACACTATCAAGGATTTGAAAGAAGTAGAGTCTGAAAGAGTGCTTAAAACCTTAAGTTCATAAGACTACAAACAAACAACATATGATTGAACGATAAACGAGAGTAGTTTTGCTTCCACTCTTTTTTCAGTTTTTTCAGTGTTTTTGTGTTTTTGTGTTTTCTTTTTAACTACTTAAAAGATCTAAAAAGTCTAATGCCCTCCCCCAACTAAAGATATACTTTGTCCTCAATGTTTAAAGGACACTATAAAAACAAAAACCAAAAGAAAAGAAAGAAAAATCCTACTAAAAATAAAATAAAGAAAACAAAAGGTCTAAGGTAAAGGAAAGAACACACCGATTTAAGTTCCACCCGAAGGTGGTTGTCGAAACAATGTTTGTGGTGGCAACTCCTCAATCAACTCCACCCCTTTCTCTTCCAAAGCCATGCGCTCATTCTTAGCATCATGTCCATGCACCGCAACTTCCAAGTCCTTTTTATGATTTTCTCCTATTTCATGCAACAAATAAGATGTATTAGTAACATGAGAGTGCAATTGTCCATCAAAGAATATGTGTTGCCCATAATCATCATGAAAACCAATGAGCTTACATCTTTGTCATACAAGTCTAAATCATAATCATAATCAATCATATGCTTGGATTCAAACTCTTTTTCAAAATGCTCATTGATTATAGTGTCAATCATATGTACCTCTTCTGGCACCTCCTCCATCGCTGACGATAACTTATAAGGCGTTGAAAATATCCAGGTCTAATATCATATTATCAAACGTGATTTTTAGATTTCCATTCCTATAATTAATTATAGCATTGCTAGTAGCAAGGAAAGGTCGTCCTAAAATAATTGAAGTATGGTTACCGTTTTGAGGCCATTGGCAATCAAGCACAATAAAATCGACCTGGAAAAAGAACTTGTCCACTTGGTCTAGAAAATCATCAACACACCTTTTTGGCACCTTCACCGATCTATCTACCAACTGAAGCATAACTAGTGTTTTCTTCAATTCCCCCAAACCTAGCCGCAAGAAAACAGTATAAGTCAATATGTTAACGCTCGTACCCAAATCAAGTAAAGCTTGCCATATTCTTTTAGTGCCATTAGTACAAGTAATAGTAGGTGCACCTGGATCTTTGAATTTGGGCTGGATATTGTGTTAAATAGCACTTACCTATTCCATGAGAAAAGCTTTCTTTTTTACATTTAATTTTCTTTTTACCGTGCGTATCTCCTTCAAGAACTCGATGACAAGATAAGAGAATGCATATTTTTAAGATATGTAAATAAGAAGCCGGTTAATGTTGTCGAATCTAATGAATAAGAAGACAACATGAAGCATAGAAATCATGCGTTTTGAAAATCAAACACTTGAAGACAACAAGATATAACAAGTGACAAACTTTGCAAGTGAAATTTTATTGTTTTATTATTTTATGTTGCTGATGTGTTAATTGTTAGACAAGATTTACTAAGAGGAGTCCCATAAAGTCGAAAGCATGTAACACATAACAACAAATATAGAACATGCCACAAATGGGGAAATTTTGCTTTCTTCTCCTTTCCTTTCTGTAACACATAACAACAACAAAATTGTTAACCCATTTCCACAATAACATACACCAGTGGCATCCCAACATCCACACTTACCAAAAGATTGCAGCTATGAACAAATCAGAACAATAAAAGGGAAACTGCTAGGTTTTCTAACCCATCTCTTAATAACTAAACACTTGACTGAGATACAGATACAAAAAGCTACAACAAAAACTAAGCATTATGTTTTCACTCCGATTATAGCTCCAGGAAACTTCAAACTTCAATCCTTTTCCAAAAAAATTTGAAGGTTAATTAAGCGGCTGGCAACCATGCATGTCACACCCTGAAGCTCCTCAAGTACCTGCACGCAGAATTACGTCGCCATTAGACATTAACATATCAAGATGTTGCATGGAAAACTAAAATACCATATATTTCGTAAGCTTCTACCATATCTTTTTTCCACGGAAACCAATTCGCTAAATTTCATAAGCGAGAATTATAAATGGGCCATCTTGCTTTGTTAAAAATCACGTTATTACTACTTTTATTATGAATTTAATTAGTTAATTAACTGTACCATGGCTAATGCCTGGTAAGAATGAGTAAGAATGGGAAAAAACTTCTTATGGTCTAGAAATTAGAAGATAATAATATGGTCTATAAATTAGAAGATAATAACAGGAATTCAGCAGATCATCTCCTACATCTCCAGTGATTTTCTCATAAGATGTTAGCCATGGACGATACTATAAAATAACTTGGAACACCAATTATCTGATGTTAGTTTCTGCCTTGAACAGTAAAATTTTGACTTCAGCTAGTTTAAAATTGTTAATTTTTTTTAAGATTTTGTTTCCATGTTGAACTGTCCGCAGAAATATTCGCATTAGTTTGAGCTAATCATCTCTTGACATGTGTTAATGATATAAATTGACCAGTACAAATAATTTTAAAAAACATCTCTAAACATTTGAAGTACTCATCAGATGTGATCATTAAGTACTAAAAACACACTACATCGCGATTTTAAAACCACCAGACCAGAATCATTGAAATATCATTATTTGATTATGTATTCGACTCTGTGGGCGGAAAAATCGAATAAGTCACTAAAATCAAACTAATAAATTAAAGTTAATTATAAACTATTTACATATGAATTACACATATTGTAAGTCAAAATGCTCAACTACATATGGATACCATCTACCAAAGTCAGTACATGATTTCAAGCCAGTACATGTTGTCATATCCCAAAAATATGCACTTTAAATGCCCAACACTGTAAGAACGCATTGAAGTGTTTACTTAGCACATGCATGTCTTATTAGCGTTAATTAATATACAAGTATAGCAGACCCGCAGGTCTAACTAGCCGGCCCATTCATGGGCCGGGCCTTGTAGCCGCCGGCCCCCCTCTTCTCCTATTTTGTGCGCACGTCCTTTGCCTTGAAACCCTAGTTTCTCCTATTTATAGGGGCTAGCCGTCATTAGTATTTTTCATGCTTGATATTTTGAGATATTCTCTATTGAGCGTCCAATGAGTAGTTCTAGAGTAAACGAGTGCGGACGTCCTCTAGGCGTCTTGGGAGGAGAATACACCTTTTTGTATTCAATTATCGTGTTTTTGGCTACTTTTATCTATAAAAATCATCTTTTTATCTTGGATCCTAACAATTTGGTATCAGAGCACGTGACGATCCATGGCGGCTACGACAAGATCCCACGACAAAATTGAAGCTTTGGAGGCCAAATTCACGAGCGAAATCGACGGGATCAAGAAATCATTGGCGGCCAACGACGAATCCATGGCAAAATTGACAACTTCCATCAACCAATTGACGGCAAATCAAGCGAAGAGCGACGAACAATTCGCGCAAATGATGGCAATCCAAAATCAATTGGCGGCAAACAACAAAGGGGGAGAAAACCCTAACTCGGAGGAAAAGGCGGCAACTTTGAAGAGAGAAGGAAAAAGAGGAGGTTTTCATCCAAAATCAACCCTATTTGGTGGAGGAAGTGGACGAGGACGAAGACGAGGAGCCATGGAAGATCGACTACCTCGAGGAAGTCCGGCGGAAGGCCAAAAGGGCGAAGGCGGCCCTAGTCGTCGTTGTTGGGAGCAAAGCGAGTCACGGCCGAACCCCCAAAACATCAAGGGGGTTCGACCGCTACAGGGAGAAGGCGGGAAGGCTTCCCCCGCCTGCGGGGACCTCCGGCAGGGGGGCTGGTGCCCCGCCGGAGGTCGGCGGGGTCCGGCGAGCTCGCCGGACGCCCGACAGGGCCCGCCGGCCCTGTCGGAGGCCAGGCGAGAGCTGCAGACACTCCGGCATGGCCGGAGGGCTCCTACGGGGCCCCTCCAGGGGCGGGAACCCCCCTGGCAACCGCCAGGGGGCGGGGGGTTTCCGGCGAGCCCCAAAAGGGGCGGGATCCCCCCGGCAACCGCCAGGGGGGGCAGGGGGTTTCCGGCGAGCCCCAAAGGGGGCGGGAACCTCCTTGGCAGCCGCCAGGGAGGGGCGATGCTCCCGACCATGGCATGGGAGGGAATTTCGACTCCCTCGGACAGCGGACGGACGTCAGGAGGGCAGATTTCAGTGAGGAAACCCCCCGCGAACAGCTTTTGGAAGGATTTTACGACCCTTCGAGACGGCGGCCCATGGCGGATGACCACTTTTACGGAGACAGACACGGTGGGGACCATTATTATGACGGCGGGGGTGGCTACGAGACGGAGTGCGGCGATGGCGCAGGTTGGGACGATTTCGAGGGCCATCGAGAGGATTACAGAGGAGATTATGGGGGCCACAGAAGAGTGTTACCCAGGAGATACGAGACTCTGGACGAGAAGAGACAGCATTACCGTCCGCGCCACAGAGACGATGGGAGACCCGAGCAGGGGCACTTTGGAGGAGATTGCAAAGTCCGGAAGCTAAAAATGCCGATCTTTTTTGGGGAGGATCCACACGCCTGGCTGTTCACAACGGAGAGGTATTTCGCGGCGCATCACATGACCGAGGCGCAGAAGCTGGAGGCGGCGGCCATCTGCATGGAGGGGAGAGCTTTAGGGTGGTTCCAGTGGAAGGAGAGGAGGTAGCAGATCCGTAGATGGGCGGAGCTGAAGGACTTGGTGCTGGAGAAGTTTAGAGACCCCCGCCTGGGGAACCTACACGAGCAGCTATTTGCCCTCAGGCAGGAGGGGCCGGTGCGGGAGTACATTGAAAAATTTGAGACGCTGGCGGGGCGAGTTCATGGGGTGTCGGACGAGTCGCTGGAAGGCACCTCCTTGAAGGGGATACGTCATAGTCTTCGAGCTGCGGTGAGGCCATACAAGCCTCAAGGGCTTTCAGAGGTCATCGAGATGGCGCAGATGGTGGAGGACTCCCGAGCTGAGGATAGGCGAGGCGGGAGCGGCTACAGTGGGCAGATACAATGGGTCACCACGACTGGGATAGGCGGAGCAGGGGTCTCTACTGAGACAGTTCAGACATGGCTTGAGAAGACGAGTGAGCAAAACCCGCTACCAACCGAGGGCCCATTTCGAAGGATGACCGATGCGGAAATGAGGGAGAAGAGGCAAAAGGGGCTATGTTTCAGATGCGACGAGCGCTTCTCTCCCGGACACCGTTGTGTGGATCGGAAGCTGCAGATTTTGATAGCGGAAGCAGACGAGGATGATGACTTGGAGGACGAAAGCATTAGAGGGGAGGACGACTCCCACTCGGAGTAGCACCGCCAGTACTTACACCACCTTGGAGACAAGGTGGTTCTTTGGGGGGAGTATTGTTGGACCCGCAGGTCTAACTAGCCGGCCCATTCATGGGCCGGGCCTTGTAGCCGCCGGCCCCCTCTTCTCCTATTTTGTGCGCACGCCCTTTGCCTTGAAACCCTAGTTTCTCCTATTTATAGGGGCTAGCCGTCATTAGTATTTTTCATGCTTGATATTTTGAGATATTCTCTATTGAGCGTCCTAGGAGTAGTTCTAGAGTAAACGAGTGCGAACGTCCTCTAGGCGTCTTGGGAGGAGAATACACCTTTTTGTATTCAATTATCGTGTTTTTGGCTACTTTTATCTATAAAAATCATCTTTTTATCTTGGATCCTAACATATAGCAGCCCATAAATATAATAGAAGTTAATACTGAAACGCACCAGAATGAACTGACAGACACAAGCAGCCGTAAAAGAGGACTTGGCATATCGATAAGAAAGTACGTATCTTTCATACATAGTTTGATTACCATGAATGACCTACATTGGCATTTGCTAGTATGACCAATGATGAAGTTTACATATAATAAAATAACAAAATCATACAATTTTATTACTCTGCACCTATGTTGCATGTGCCCTATTATTCTGCATCTATGTTGCACGGGCAAGAACATGCCGGTCCAGGGACTACATGATGACACGTAAGTAAATTCTAAATATAATACTTAAAAATAAAAGAATTGTATGCAATTGTATCCCATGCATGTCCAACATGACACAGTTTCATGTCGCATAATGACAAGTCAAGGCATCTCACTTCATATCGATTCACACCTGTACTGTATTTGTACATGACCTGATATTGACATATGCTTCCGTCAAAATATAGTCTTCTTATGTGTCAAAAAGAACAAAATTATCACAAGCTCTTTCAGCACGAGCAACACATAAGACATTCTTGGTAGCGTTGAAGTTGGGTCAAAGAAGAGTAGAAAGAAGTGATACATTTGAAGATGCATAAACTGAAAGCGCGTTCAGCTGCCAGGCACATGCATGACTGTTCAAAAGCATCATGTACAATATGCGTCTACCACAGGAGGACTTCATGATGGAAGCGCTTGAGCAAAATAAGCACATACAAACACTAAATATATACTGAAACAGTTAGCAATCCTTAAAATTATATTTTTATCTAGTTAATAGATGATGTAGGTACAACATGAGGATGCGCTTGTAAGCTCCACAAATAGGTTTCATCCCTCTCTTCCACCTTCCTCGTGTGTGTGTCTTACAAGTAGGTTTTATCCCTCTCTTCCACCATCCCTCCCTAGTATGTTGGCCTTTTTTCACGATGTGATTGCATCCATATGCAAGTGACCATCACTATCATTAACGTCGTCTCATTAACCATGTCACCAGCTATAACTTGGTATAAAAGCCGGGCCCAAGGCAAAACAAGCATGTGAGCATATGGCCTTCTTATTAAAAAAACCACCTCTCCATCTCCTTTACAATACATGGGGCATTATCAGATCATGGGGAGTTCCAGTAGAATCGGACCCTCCAACTCTCTCTGGATTCTCAATTCATATAATCAGATGCTCTTACAGAAAAGAAAGAATTTAAAAATGTCTTCAATGTTCCAAAAGGCTCCAAATTATCATATTAGTGAATAGTTGATTTCGACCATCATATGAGCAAAACCAACTTGTTACAGAGAGAATATTATGAAGCTCGATTGTATCCATTTTGATTTAACTTGCTACCTAACATTCAGATAGAAGTTAATAAGCATTTTGCACTTAACAACTACATAGTTCTACAGTATACTTGTACCCACTTAAATATTTTGCATCATAAGTTCCACAATATTTTTATACCCACTATAGTAGTTGAGAATAATGGATGGTATCATATAACATGGGATGCATCTCATCCTATACACGACACAAAAAGTGGGCTTGTATTTGTTTTACCACTCCACTTTTTGTGTCTTGGTATATGAGGAGATGCCTCCATTGTCATATGATACACATTATTCTCTTAGTAGTTTGTACCCTAAATTTACTAACAAGTTGCCTCTTCAATGAGTGTGGGTTAGGATCGTAATATCTAGAAGAGAAAACGGGCCAGGCTCGGGACATACTCATATGAGTCCAAGCGAGGTTTATTTATTTATATTCAATCCAAGTCCGGACAAATTATACTGGGCTTGGATTTCTAAGCCAGAGCCCATGTTTAAAATAAATGGGCCATACTCGGGTCATAATAGAATCATTCCAAGCCACAATTTAGCATGATAAGTAAATAAAATTAAACATAATATATATTTTTACGTAATCACTGTACAAATTATGAAGAATACAAGGAACAGTTTAAGTCTGTTTTTTAGAAAAATTACTAAACATACAAAAGAGTGAAAAAAAGTATTATAGGCTAATTACATATATTATAATATTCGTGCTATTGCAAAGAGAGATCACATTTCTCCAAATAAAAATGTAGGAAATTAACCACATTATTAGATCAATTTTTATATCATGCACATAATAAATAGCCTATACAAGTATGTGAGCGATGATATATAACTAGCTATTTCATATATAAATACGTCAAAAAGTAAGGTTAAAAATCACAAGTATATAATTCATCCCATTGGGCCAAATACTCCACCACACCCAAGAATCAGGATCAAAATCTTTGCACATATCTAAATAAAATTATTAAAGGTTGGCCCAATCCCAGCTCTAGCCAGGCCGGACATAGTTGAATGTAGCAGGTCTTGACCCAATTATTCCTTAAAATATAAAGCAATTTTTTATAGAAAACCATATCATCTTCAAACTTCATCCAAACCTGTACATACTTTTTGATATGAAATTTAGTTTCCGAAACCACAATTTCATGAGCATTCGAAGCCTAACTCTAAAAATCGAAACTACACCGCATTTGGCAACCCATGTGGAGTTAGCGAAACTTTAGTGAAAGTGTGAAACCACAAGAGAAGCATTTGTCAACTATTTTGGAGCTTCCAAACCCTTGGATTCAATACAAACTTGCCCCCCAAACGGTTTTGAAAACTCCACACCCCCACTATAGTTTTTGATATCTCCAAAATGAATGGTAATTGGGGTTAGCAGACTAGGTTGCTTAACTAGGGCATACTAGTCTAAGGAAATTTAAGAGGCTATCTCCCTGATTATGAACTGAGATCTTAGACTACGTAACTAATAAGGTAGGTTCTGCACCAACAACTTGCCAATTGATCTTTCTAAAAGCCCTTCCCGCCAATGGTACTGGGATGCTCCTATTTCAATATTGCAAACTTTACAAAGTGTCGACCGCCAAGACACATTGAGGACACTTCAAAACACTCCAAGGCATTCCAACAGGATAAAGGCAATGTACATAGTTTTCCATATACACTAATGGACTGTAGTCATATCTTCATGTCGAATATTCGGAAGGGTCCACACAGGAAACTTCTGGACAGATTCACTCGACAATTCACACATGTCCATGTAACACTGCTACCATAGTTTCCTCAGCCAAGAAATTGATTTGGGGTGTAAAGTGTAAACATCTTCAAAAGCCTTCAAAAGCCTGCTCATTCTTCATTGAAGTGTTTACCAGCATTGCCCAAAGCCTCCAAAGCAGACCCCATGCTTATCGGAAAGGCCCAGAACACTTTTTATGCATTATAACATGCTCTAGGGATAATTAATTCTATGGTGATAAAAGAATGATTCTGAAGAATAAAAAGATACACTCTAAATACATTTTTTGTTCTAACAAATATACACTATTGTGTCCAATTTTTTACCATAAATACAGATTCAGATTCAGCATTGATAGATTCTTAAAAAAAACTGTTGGCATTTGTGTAATATTTCAATCCGGTATGTGTGTTACCTATAATTGTATTAAAAATAAAAAATGCAAGAACACAAAATGGATATACTTTATCTGTTTACAAACTCTGCAGCTTTATATTTTGGCTTCTTTTTGTTCATCCATAATTTTTAAATATTAGATATTTATCACAATGTATTTTCCTTATAGTTATTGTTATTCCTTTTCCTTTATTTCATCTTCAGAGCACCACCATTCTCTTTCCTAGTACCATTCTTTCATATTCCTTTCCACTTACTCGCTTCCTCTGTCTTTTTTTCTTGATCATTGATTGGTAATTGGTGAACCCCCGAGGGTGCCCATTAAATTCAGTATTCTACATGCAACGAAGATGTTTATTAATAATATGTCTAAGTTTATAGTTATAAAGCTGCAACTTGGCCTTATTATTATTAGGATTTAATGTAGAAAAGCTGCCACCTGATCCAATGGATCAGGTGGCAAGACACAAAAAAGGTGGGAAGTACAAGCCCCACATGGGCTTGTACTCGTGGGGCCCCACCTTTGTGTCTTGCACCTGATCCATTGGATCAGGTGCCATCTGTTCTACATTAATCCCTTATTATTATTATTATTATCTCATATGGGCCTCATTCAATTGGTCAAAAACCTAGGCTTATTCTACAAAAGGAAGGGAGGCCAATTTGATTTAGCAGCTTCATAGAGTAAGAGATTGATAGCTCTGGACTTTTATGTGTTTTGGGCCCATTAGAAGCGTTTTGGAATTTTTTGGATTTTTAGGGGCATTTTGGGAATTTTTAGACTTTTTGGGTTTTCCTGTAAGCTTCCTTATTCATGAGCTCTATTTATAGGAAGGAGGGGCTGAGGGTTTTATTAGGCTAGTTTTGAGAGAAAATTGATATTAGATGTGAGATTATCCATCATTCTTCGGAAGAGTGTGGACGTCCTCTTCAATTGACGTATTGGGAGGGCGATCATCCCTATAATTATGGTCAATGTATCTCTTTTATTTTCATTTTTTGGTTCCTATCAATTTGGTACCAGATCATCAAGATCCTGATGGTGGAAACTTTGGAGGATTCGTATCAAGCACAGACGAAGCGGATCAAGCAAACCCTAGCGCAAATATCACGACAAATTGGTCAACTCGTGGCGGCTAAGCAATCCGACGGGGTCGAAAGCCTTTACATAGGGCAACAAAATTCAGATCTGAAGGAGGTGAAAATTTCAGATTTTGACAAAAATCTAGATATATGGCAAAGGCGGCGGCTTTGGTGGAAAAGGAAGAAAAGAAATCTTGGAAGCAACTCTTTCAGGAGTTGAGAGAAGCCCTTGAGGAAGAAAAGGCCAAGGAAGCGGCGGTGGAGGCAGGAAAAATTGTGGAACTTTTATATCTGAAAGAGACGGAGAAGAACGGCACAAATCCAAAGTCCACGGGCCTCGGCTACCCAGATCTGTCGTCGCCAGGGGATACCGGACACACGGATGCCTCCCTCTTGGCCGCCGAAGCTCTGACGAGCCCCTGGGGGTCATCCGCGATGCCTTCGACCCACCTGTGAGCAACGACATGGGTTTTCAAGTGTTGCCTTGTGGACCACCACCACCACCCACGTCTGCACCCAGAGGAGACCAACCCAATAGACCCACACTCGCAGCCATCGACCACCGGCGCCGCCGAAAACCCCACGAAAAACAGCGGCAAGGGTTTTCAAGCGTCGCCGTCGGTGCTGCCAGTGAAATTTCAGACCACCGCCACTACCATCAGATGCATCCGGCCACAACGAATGCAAGGGTCCAGGGATCGCCGGCAACAACCACTGGAATCGTCGGAAAAGGTGATCGACACCGGTGAGCCGCCACGGCTACAGTGGCGGCTCGATCCAGCCGCCCCCGAGCCGCAGCCAACGGCCCGAGCCAATAAACAGTGAGCCGCAGTATTTTTTTGGGATTTCTAGGCAAATTTCGATGAATTTTCTGCGCGACTTCCGAATTTTGATGATTTCGGGCCCGTTTGGAGTCCAAATTCATAGCAGAAAGCGACAATGCGTAGAAGACTCAGCTGCGGATGCACTACCACTACCGAGGCAACTTTTCGAGGAGGACAGAGCCTGTGGATGGCCTTTTGACCCGGGCGGAGGCATGCAACCCACTAAGGGTAGGGCTGTCGTGGACTTTATGCACCACCTTGAGAACAATGTGGTTTTTCGGGGGTGTAGTAATGATAGATCTGGACTTTTTATGAGTTTTGGGCCCATTATGGGTGTTTTGGAAATTTTTGGATTTTTAGGAGCATTTTAGGACTTTTTAATCCTTTTGGGTTTTTCTGTAATTTTTCTTATTCCTGAACTCTATTTATAGGAGGGAGTGGCTGAGGGTTTTATTAGGCTATTTTTGAGAGAAAATTGATATTAGAGGTGAGATTATCCATCGTTCTTCGAGAGAGTGCGGACGTCATCTTCAATTGACGTCTTGGGAGGGCGATCACCCCTATAATTATGGTCAATGTATCTCTTTTATTTTCAGTTTTATTAATAAAATCAAATTTTGTTTGGTTCCTATCAGAGATCAAGTTGCAATGAGGCCTTGTTATCCTTGTCTCATATGGGCCTCATTCAACTGGTCATAATTAAAAAGCACATGGATGGGTTGATAAGCAGTTTAAAAATGAGGGATGAACAACCAAGGCATTATTCTACAAAAGGCAAGAGTTGTTCTCTTGGAAGGGAGGCCGATTTGATTTAGCAGTTTCATATAGTAAAAAAAAGACAAAAAAGGGAGTGTTTAAATTTTGATATATTTCAAATGAAAATGGATGGATATGACGTGATATGGTAAATACAGATTTAAAGTCTTCAAATGGATGGATGGCTAGGATGTGAACGGGAAACATCACTCAACCAGATCTGAGTTCAGGAAAGACAAAATTTGCATTACATTAGTAAATAGATAAAATAGTAGATAAGAAACGGTAAAGATTGAATGAAATAATAAGGAATCTTTACGCTTCAATTTTGTGTGAGTAATAATGACATTGACAAAAAAGAATGATAGGGATAGAGGAAAAGTTTGAGTGAGTAAAATGTTGGTTATTGATTTAAAAATTCAAGATTGGCTTGAATGCAGATAATAATTGGCGGCAAGTTATGAGGGGGTGTTCCATTTGAATTTAGAATTTAAATTTTGAAAGAAAGCAGGATGTAAGAGCAATTACATTTTCAGAAGCATTCCTGAGTTTCTCCGCCTGAGCTTCTCCATACATTATCAATGTTTTCAGGACCCATGGGAAATTGTTGAGGTGGCTCTCATTTTACATGGTTGCAAATAAATTCAATCTGGGCCCACACACTCATTTGGAACAATGTGATTTGATTTGTTTATTTTCTTTTATATATGAGGTTTTAGCATATTCATCCCTTAAATCTTGCATATTTTGATATCTGTCCATTAATTATTCTATTTTGATATTTGTCCCTTAATTATTCGTATTTTGAGTTTAATCCCTCAAATCATTAACTATAACCAAAATAGTCACACACTCTAATTTTCTGTTAAAAACTCTGTTAGTGCTGACGTGGCTGTTAATGCTGACGTGTCCAGCTTGTTCGCGGCGACAGCGACGGTGATGAGGGGTGAGGAGGAGGAGGGACGGCGGTGGTGAGGAGAGGGGATGAGAGGGATGAAGGGGGAGGAATGGGGATCGGCGACGGGGAGGGGGATGAGGGGAAGGAGGAGAGGGGAGATCGGCAACGGGGAGGAGGGGGATGAGGGGGGATCGACGGCGTGGAGTAGGGAGAGGGGGAGATCGGCGACAAGGAGGAGGGGTGAGGGGAGGAGGAGCGGAGGGGGATCGGCGACAGGGGGGAGGGGGGAGGAGGAGGGGGGATCGGCGACGGGGAAGAGGGGGATGAGGGAGGGATCGGCGGCGTGGAGGAGGGGGAGATCGATGGCAGGGAGGAGGGGGAGATCGGTTGCGGGTAGGAAGGGGGATGAGGGGGGAGAGATCGACGGCATGGAGAAGGGGGAGGGGGGAGCGATCGACGGCATGGAGAAGGGGGTATGAGGGGGAGATCGGCGGCGGGTATGAGGGGGATGGGGGGAGGAGCCGCCCCGCCCCCGCCGCCCCCTCTCCCTCCTAACCGCCGTCCCCTTCTCCCCCACCACCTCCCCCTCCCCCTCCTTGCCTCCCCCGCCTCCGCCTCCCCCGCCTCACTCCCCCATCAGGGCATAATTCTTAGTTAATTAACACTAATTGTTAATTAATCGTTAATTAATCTAACTATTAACAGAATATAGGATGGGGGAACTTATTTAGGTTAACGGCTTGAGATTTGATGGATTAAACTCAAAATACGAAGAATTAAGGGACAAATATCAAAATATGCAAGATTTACGGTATGAATATGCGAAAAACCCTTTATATATTTGTGAAAATATTTTTTAGGTTGGCTGGCTGCCCTGACAAGAGTCTGGCTACATGTTGGGCTACATGTCATTTCCCATTGACATAGTAGAGATATATAGACATAATAAGAGGCACACTGAATGAACATGATGGAAAATTATGGTGATTTTTATAAATGATAAAACCTATAGCATAATAGTAAATTTATTTGTTTGGCAGTCTCTGAATAAACCTCTGAAATTCCATTCCATCACAAGCTTTCTAATATAAGGGAAAAAATTTCTTGCTTAACTGTGAACATTTTTCTTAATAATCAATTAGTCTACATGAAGAATATATTTTATAAGTCCACTTTATATGAAGCATGTAGTATGCATGTAAGATAACTTGTTCAATTGTCTATGTTGGATGTGGATAGTTTGAAAATTTTATTCGAGGTAGAAACGACGTGCTAGTTAAATCTTTATTAATTTATTCATTAATTTATTCTCTTTTGTTACAGAATTGATGTAGATTAGGAAACATACCTCTTTTTTGTTTGAATTAAGATTCTTTAGAAATAATAGCAACTTATACATAGTAGAATTGGAAATATATTACATAATGTACTGTTGTTAACAAACTCTCTGATATTTTAAAAAGGAATGAATGGTACTGATTTTTCTAGGTAATCTAATGGCGTTACAATCTCTCTTGGCAGAATCACTATTGGTGTTTTTATAGGTAACATCGTGATGCAGAACGGGAGCGGAAAGGGATGTGGTGAGAATTTGGAGAAGAAGAAAATTAGAAATTTCATAACTTTTGGGGTCTCACATCACAGAGATCTCATGATCCGAATCATACGCCTCACACGCAAAGATTTTTCGAAACTCTCGCTCAGGCAGCAAAACACACTCTCGCACTCCAATGCAAAAGATTTGATTTTCTAGAGAAACTAAAAGTTTACACTAAAATTTCTATTTTATTCTTCAGTGGAAAAAATAAGTTTGCGACCTTTATATAGGTTTACAACTTGGCTTTTAAAAACTACATCCACTAGGAGACTAACACTTTAAAATAACCAAAACACTCATAATAAAGGAAAGACTCAAAATGAGCCAAATTCTATCCTAAATAAAATAACCAAAAAATTCCAAATAACTAGAATAATCAAAGGACTCAAATTCTCGCTATCTCAAACTTAAACTGGATGAATCCTCATCACATATGTATGCATGCATGTATGAAAATAATGATATATGAAGCTCTATCCTCTTTTGAGTTGCAAAGAAGAGGGATGACTACTCAGTTTGCGAAAATAAGCTTGTGAAAGGGGAAGAATCAAGGCCATCTTACTTTTCCCCTCCTATTTGACAAGTAGTGTGAGCCTCATTATTTTCAGCTCACAAGCTCCTTTTGCTAAAATGAGCTGATATCTGTAGCTATTTATATGGTCTATACACATACTTATTGATAAGATTAAATGCAAATTATAATAATCCTCCCTGCATAAGCAAACAAACACAAATACATGTGTCCATTACAGGTAAATTTTTACATGTTTCTCAAATATATTGATCAGCATCATCCACATCTTATTATTTTGCCCTTAAACGGAGTTGGTCCTCCTTTTAAGATTTTAAGTAGGCGGCCATTCTGACATCAACCCTCTTTGAGTTAGAACCGAATTCTTGTCCAATGAAACTATGGAGAAGAGAGGTGCTCACCACAATATTAAAAAACCAGTTGATATCCGCCAAACTCTCATAGACTAGAGGAAAAAGTCTAGAAGAAGAGGAAAGATGATAGGTTTGCTATAAGAAATTACAATTCAACTCTAAGACACAGAAAAAGCAAGAGCCAAACAAAACACATTCCCAATCAAGTAGACAGATCATCTGAGTTAAACATGCATAATTGGTGAATGAACATATGGACGAATAAAAAGAAGCATTGGATTCTTTTAGATTTAATCTTTTAGACCGGAATTCATGTCAAAAAATTTCACCTGAACTGATCATGCAAAATTTTCATCAACATACCGATAGAGGTATGTTGATCCATTTAACAGTAGCCTCCCATCTTTTCTTTTTTAGCACAAATCATGCACAAAAAATTAACGCCACATTTGGTGCATTGATGGTTGATACGGATGTCTCTTTGGGACCTAACTTTACATAATAAGAATCTAACCTTCACGATTTTTTTAATAAAAAAATTTCTGAAAGAGACTAGGCCCCCAAAACCATTCCAAGGGTTGCCTACAATTCAATACATCTCACATTCTTGTAAGAAGATTGAAACTAAAAGAGCTAGCACATTAGAAGATCATTGCCAACAGCAATACGGTGGGTTGAAAATGCAATGCTAAAACGTAGAATGCTAGACTGGTTTCCAACCCATGAGAAAGTATGTATCTAGGAACAGCCAACTTAGGCGGTTTAATCAAATTCCTTTTGCGGCCACAGGCAGACACATATATTGAATTCTGAATATATGTGGCCACAGGCAGACACATATATTGAATTTAATCAAATTCCTTTTGCGGCCCCAGGCAGACACATATATTGAATTCTGAAGAGATAATATAGTTACATAATAGTCAGTGAGTAATCCAATATATTACAATCTGACTGAATAAATCAAAACAGAATTATGATTCCGAGACAAATGTACAATCAAACTTCAAATTGTGAGGGTTTATAGATCACCAAGTTTGCTTCATTGTGTTCAAATACACGTTGAAGCAGCAGCAGCAACCAATTGATACACAAGAAATGTCAATACTACTAAACCAAAGTAGTGGTCAAACATAAGTGAAAGCAAAGCGATAATGAACTGATTAAATAAAAGAAATCATGGCAACCATGGGCTTAGCCTAACAACAATGGTTTTAAAAAGATATAAATCTATTATAATATAAGCAATAAATCTAAAGGATCGCAGAAATAACAGACCTTATATCATAAGGTTGCAATATATAACATAATCCTGTAAGTCTGGCGTTCCCTTAGGTAACAATTAATGCATACACATGGCATTAAACAGCTTCCATGTCGGTTTATATAACATCATCTTTGTATTGAGACAAAATTAAGGTTAGAGAACTCAGAATGACAACTCTGAAAGATTATTGTATGGCAAACTACTCATCTTTTCACCATATGATAGATGTCAGCTAAAAGTCAATGATTCTGTACAAGCTTCGGAGCTGGAGTTATAACTGATGCCAAAAATTGAAATTTGCCTACGCAGTTAAGCATTCCACAATCAGCTAACCATTTGTTCTTTTCTGTAGATCAGAAACCTGTATCACCATGTCATCTTTACTTTCTGGTATTACTTGGAGAAGCTCATGGGGAGTAGCTGCAGGGTCAAGTTCATAACAACCCTTCGGAGCATTAGGACCTTCTTCACCAGTAAGCACATAAGAAGGGACCTGATGCGAGAACCTGAACATCTCTTCCCTTGGAATTCTCTTAGTTTTATTTGGGTCCATGTGCCGATGGAAAACTGTCTTAAATCCAGCAACCTTCAATAAGGGAGCAACATGCACTCCTTGTTCCTCATTGTAGTCTTCAAGAACTTCAACCATATCATATTTGTACATCACGTCATCCGGGGTATGTTCATCCCAATCAGGGGACCAATTTCTATAAAGTGCCCAAACTTCACCTAGCTTGGGAACAATCTTAATTGCTCCACGCAGGCCTTTCTCCCATTTAACCCTGTGTGAGAACACATTAAGTGTATCATTGACATCATATCTGCCCACCCTGAAATCCCCAGACGTTTTGGCAAAGCCAGAGGACACCCAATTTAATGGGCCAAACTCACTATTGGACTTTGAAGTAAGAAAGCTCATGCGAACCTTGAAAGGCTTATAAGAGATGACTTTCTGAACCAATGCATAGTAACGAGGCATACCATCTTCTTCATCATAAGTAGCCCATATCTCATCACCTTTAAATGATTGCTCAGTGCGGTCTTTATCAAAGTCATGGAAGTCCGCATCAGGAACATCGATATTCACATGTTCAGTCACTTCTTTGTCAGAATCAGCATCCTTGGTATTGACCAAATCAATCTCCGGAGGAGCCTGTTTACTATTACTATTCAGCTCCTCTTCTCTATGCTGATCAGCAGCAATCCCAGGATTTGCCTCCTGTAGTTTTTCTTTGACACTCTCCTTTGCCTTCTGCTTCTTTCTGGCATTTTCCTTTTCTGCAGATTGGGTTGCTCTTTCTGAAATCCATGCTTCTATTTTCCTATGAATTCCTTCTTTTGACTTGCCCATTAATGCGGCAAGCACATGAGCTTGTGGAAACCCCCTTCTTATGTTAAACTGTCTGGAATTCACTGGAGAGTTAGAATGACTAGCAGTGTACAGGGCATCATTGCCTGTCTTTCTCCCCTGATTCATTCTGGGATCATCAATGATGCCTCTTCTCCTCTTCGCATTATTATTACATTCATTCCCACCAAATCCTGCATTTAGATTTCCCAATCCAGAAGAACTTCGCTTCAACCCACTTTTCGGGAGAGCCTCTCCCCTTCTAACTGCTTCATGTGCCTCCTCACGCTCTCTTCTCACCTTCTCATAAGTATTGTGACCAACATTAGCAGCCTGGGCGGCGGCGGCGGCTGACGAGGCATACACACTCGCTGCCCCAGCTGTTCTTGAGAATGGATCCCACTGAAAGTTTGAACTGCTATTTATATTGGGACCCACTCCATCCATAACTCCTGAGGATCGAACGTTATGGAAAGTAGAGGTGCCATGACCACTCTTAGTTGTTGACTGAAAGTTAGCATTTTGATGAAGCTGATGTGAAGGAGCAGAGTGATTAGAGCTCTTAATTGGAACCACATTCTCTGAAGCTACAAATGCTTTATGGCAATTCGGACAAATAAGGTGAAGATTAAGGTATAGTCTAAGGTACTCATACTGCATCTTACACTGATTGCATAATGTCCAGAAAGTTTCTGGTTTTGATGGCTGGGATGAAGGTGGTTTTGATGGCTGGGATGAAGGTGGTTTTGAATTACATGATTTCGGTGTCGTCCATGTGGTGCTTTTCTGACCTCGAACTTTAGGCGCATGAGTATTATTGGATTTAGTGCTAAAACCATTGCCAGTATTAGGAGCATGGTGCTCTGCTTTCACTGTAGTAGTTTTCTGCTGGAATGCTTTCCCAAATCTCTTATGGTTATATAACATTCTCTTACTTCTGTCAGATAACACACTCCATGCCTCAGAAATAATCTGGAAAGCACCTTCAGCACCTATGGATTTGTTTTTGTCTGGATGGAGCTGAAGGGCTAACTTCCTGTACTGTTTCTTCAAAGTTTCATCATCAGCCAAGGGATTGACAGATAGAATGCCATACCAATCTTTCTCCCCATCAGATCTTGCATGTGAAGAGAGATAAACATCTAGAGTAGCTATCATTTGGCTAATACCATCAAGGGATGGAAAGAGGTTTTGGGCCTTCAGTGCGAATTTTTTGGCACCTGCTATGTCATTTTCTAGGAACTTCTTCTCTGCAATTTCTTTTGCCCTGAAGGCCTCGTCCCTGTTGCATTCCATTGTCCAGATTCACTTAATCTAATGTTTAGACTACCCTGATTTTCTTAATTATGCACTATTCTAAACCATCACAAACTTAAATGCTGAAATATTATTTAAACTGTGAACCAATCAGCCCTTCCAGATTCCTCCAGACCCTGCGTCCAATGGAAAAAACAACTAAATATCATAAGGTTATGACAGGAAAAAAGACAATGCAGGCCAAAAACTATTTCAAAGATTGATCCACATCCTTAAGAACATTGAAAAAAAATCATAACCTGAAAATCACATGGCTAACATTGACCGTACATAAAGAAAATCACATGGCTAATATTGACCGTACATAAAGAAAAGAGCCTAAAGAATAATCAAACAAAACAATGACTTATGCTCTCGGTGGTTGACCATGTCATGGGCAACCATGGGCATAGTAGAAATTACATGTTCCATTGGCAACCCACACCAGCTAATTACCTGAATATATTGATGTTACCAAGATTACGGAAGCTTGATATAGCTCGCACAAGAAAAACTACAGGCATGTCTTCCTTAGGAGTTTCCTAAACTGTAATTAACTTTAAGTCATAGTTGGTGCTTTGCAAAGCTTTGCAAATGTAGTTTGCAATCTCATCAATGCATTTATCTAAAGTATGGTTTCACTGGCTTCGTAGAATAGAATTCTGAAATGGCACAATGTTATGCATGACCATACATAACTTTATATAAGCATTAACAGAGTAGCATTGATACTTCAGGAATGACGAAAGCATGATATGGTACCAAAATCTATAAAAACAAGGCCAAACAGTAATTTAAATATGTTATCAAATAAACATTATAATGAAAGGGCATGCTTCAATCATTCGTTTTTGAGCTAACCAAACCATTCACTCAATGATCAGATAATTCTAAATTCTAAATGAAAGTGGCCAGAATTCTGAAGCATTGGGTAACAAAGGAGAAGACTTCCAACTTACAAGAATATCTTTATAGATAAAAGGGCTGCTTATATCATTAACTGTTTAACTCTCATTGATCAAACAAAAAACATATAAGAACATGACAGGAAGCAGAGAGGAACAATGTTTTGCCAATCAAGATAAACTAAAGCAAATGGATGAAATCAAACGGAACGGTTTTAGATAACGATTAAAGTAGAAAGCAGCAGAGCCTACAAGTTTGCAATCCTATCTTATATCCAAATTAATTAAAAAGGATATGCATTTACAAATAATAATCAAATTAGATCATCCTTTCATTAATGAATCAATAATTCTAATGAACCAAGCTAAACATGCCACGGGTTAAGAAAGAGCAGAATTTCGTCGATCAAATGCATCTGAAAACAAATGCAAGAACTCAGTTGCGTCAATGTCACAATAATATCGATACCCAAAACATTAACTTTTTCCCAAAAGGAATCCCCGTTGACAACAATAACGCATGCAAGCAACCAAAAGAAAAAGCAGACCCACCACGCAAAAACCCACAGAAAACTCATTCAACAGCATGCAGAAGAAACTAAAGGATGCAATCTAATATCAAAATAAGCAATCAAAAGCAAAAAGATCGAATTTTTCGATTGTGAACAAAAACCCTAGAACCCAAGATTCTGGTATCTCGAGGTTTACTCTACGGCCAGCCACGAAATTAGGTTCAATAGAAAGAGCAATCAAAATTGAAAAGCAAGTGAGATTACCCGTTAGGAGAAAATCCAAGAGGTCGGAGGAATTTGGGTCGGAAGAACTGCCGTTAAAAAAGACCTGTTCTTAATTCTTTTCTTCCCAACGAATTGGGAAAATTTTGACAAAGCCCCCAACTTTTCCAAATATCAAAATATGCCAAGTGAAGCAAAGAAAAGATGGATGGTTCTAGACTTCTAGTGGGTCTGCAACCTATCTTTTATGGGAGTTGCTAATAGCACAGATCTGATTGTTGAGTTCACAGACCACTTATTTACAAGTCTGTCATTAAAAGCCTGTTGCTGAGTTCACATACCACGTATTTACAAGTTTGCCATTAAAAACCTTGCTGGCCGTTCTCATCTTCATCTTCCTCCTCTCCGGCGTCGCAAAGTAGTCATCACGACCGTCGTCTCCTTGTACCTGGACATGCCCATGTCCGATGGCAGATCCATCGGTTTCCTCGTGAACTCTCAAGGCCTCGCAGAAGTCATCCTCCTCAACATCGCCAGTGACAAAGATGTACGTGGAGCCCGCCGCTAAAGATGTTTCCTTCAAAAATTTGATTCTAAACTAAGATTAATTAACTTGTTTGCTTTGTGCAGCTGGTCGAACCTGAGACATTTGCGATCATGGAGGTGATGTCTGTCCTGATGACAACGTTGATGACACCGCTGGTGAAGGCAACGAGCAAACCAATGAGACAGCTCGCCAAATAAAAATAACGCACCCTCATGCACGAAAAGCCCAACGCCGAGCTGCGGATGCTCCCTGTGTTCACTCCACCAACAACGCATCCTCTATCATCAATCTCCTCGATAGGTCCACCCTAACAAGCAGTCCCCCAAATTCATCGATGCCCTCCACCTTATCGAGCTCACAGGCCGAGAGTCCGCCATGCTCATCGTTCACGACACAAGCTCCAAATCCTCCATCGGTGGTGAAAGCAGAATCAACAGCGAATGGAGCTTTCGCCGCAACCAAGCCCAAACCGAGCATATCGTCTCTGCATTTGAGAACTATCGGCATCGTGCAAGCGCAAACGGTGTCTCTGTCCAGGCTCTCACAGCCGTTGCCACATACCCCTTCCCAGCCCTCGCCCATCGGAAAACAATGGCAATGGCAATGGCAAACTTGTAAATAAGTGATATGTGAACTCAGCAATCAGGTTTGTGCTAACAGCAACTCCCATCTTTTATAGAATTTTTTTAACCCTAGTCCTAACCCGACTTAAATTTTACCCACACGTGCGGTTTGCTTTTTTGGTGTTAATTTTTAAAAAATTGAATTAGTTTGCTGATTAGCACAAAAGTGTTGATAGAAGAATGGCTCAGATTTGATTTAAAATAATTAATGGTTAGGATTTAAAATTCTAAATTTTTTTGGAAAAAACCTTAGAATTTTTAGATGAAAAATACAAAGATAGAAATGGAGTGAAAGGATGGTGGGGACGTGGATGAAGAGAGAGGGTGTGGGTATCGGTGGCTATGTGTTTCGATGATATTAAGACATGCACTAAGAGAAATACCATGGAAACAATAATTTATGATGGATTTAATGTAGAAAAGCTGCAACCTGATCCAATGGATCAGGTGGCAAGGCACAAAAAAGGTGGAGAGTACAAGCCCCCACATGGGCTTGTACTCGTTGGGGCCCACCCCTTTGTGTCTTGCACCTGATCCTTTGGATCGGGTGCCACCTGCTCTTCATTAATCCCATTTATGATAGGGATGAATTTATATTTATATGTGTAAATGTGACACAGGATGGGTGTATGGTGTAACCATACTGTAAGTCTAATGTGCTAGAATTTCTAATCATATTAGAAAGATGGAGGTATTGAATTTCAAAAAAAAAAATTCTAAGTCCTAGCATAAATCCCAGAAAACTTAGAATTCAGAAATTAAATACTAAAAATAAAATCATACCTTTGTGCGAATATTCTACGTGATATCCGATCTTCAAAAATTCTGACGAAGATCTCCAATTTATGTCCAACCAGGCGTGAACTTTTCTTTTTGGAGAGAAAAATTCTACCTCAAAGTTTGAAGTTATTTTTCTCTCTGAATTTTACATGACTTGCATACATTTTAGAGGAGAAAATCACCTCTTTATGTAGTGTTAGGATACCAAGTTTCATCTTTAGGAATTTTAGTTAGAGTCAAACTGTAACGGCATGTTTTCATCAAGACAACTATTTACATATTTAACCTATTTTCAAATTTTTTGAAACTATTTTATAATGGGTTGTCAGGAGTTTTATGATTTCAAAAATTTCTTATAAAAATATTTTGAGATATCAGACTAGTCATGAAGTATTTTAGTAAGTTCAAGTTTCATCAAATACTCAAAACAATTCTGATAAAAATTCATTTTCAGTTTTTACCATTTTGGCTTAATGAATTTATTTTCTATACAAACATCATCAAAACGTTTTCAAACTTCTTCAGTAACATTCTATGATTATTTAGGGCTTCACACATTAATTTCGTAATTTTCTGAAGTCAAATCAATAGGGAACCCGCAAACCCGCTTCCTAAACGTTTTGGCCTAAAACACGTATTTCCGTAGCTCAAACCCTGAAACGGACTTAGTATTCGCGATCCTCGCGACAATACGATCCCGTGGGTATGTTTTCGTAATTTTTCAGACACGTTTACTAGTTGGGGCAAAATTGTAATTTCGTGTTTATAAATATTTTTAATAATTACCACTCTAACTATTCTAATTACCCCCCTAATTACCTAATCACTTACGTAAACCAACTTTTGGCAGCCATGTGATATACGTTTAGCTGAAAATTCTTAAGTTAGTCAAAAAGTTATACCTAACTATTAATTGCCACCTAACATTATTAAACCTCATTGACTAAGAATACTAATTATTTATTAACCCCTATTAATCTATTTAAACCCCTTAACCTCTCCTCCCCTGACCATCAGCTCACGCACGCACCCAGGCTAAAACCCATCCCCTCTCTCTCTCTCTCTCTCACCCTCTCTCTGTTTCTCCCCCGAACCCATGCACCCAGCCTCCGACGATGTCACGGGGCTCCTCCGGTGACGTCGCCATTGCTCCCCTCTCCATTTCGTCCTCCTCTCCGACCCACGTCGAAACCCGCCGCATCTGCCATTCTCCGACGAGGCCTCAACCGAAGTCCCCTGCCTTCGTCGTCGCTATCCCCCGCTCCTCGAAGCGTCGCTGCCACGAAGTCGCCGTCGACACCTCGAACCACTCCGACAGAGCTTCTCCTCGACACCACGCTCCGCCGTCCTCGACCCACAACCGTCGCCAAGCCCTCGCCTACGACGGAACCCGCCACCACCCAGCATCACCGACGAAGCAGCAGCCCCCCAAGCTGCCAATCTCCCTCCTCCCGCTGCCGCTCGCTGCTTCCGATAGCAGCTCCAGCCCCTCCGCTCGCTCTCCGCTGTCACGAACGACGACGACGCCAGAGCCATGCCACCGTTCGCGCTGCTCCGCTCGCCCAGACAACCACCAGCCAACGCCACCGCGTCAGACCCCCCTCTAGCGCCCGCCTCCACGCCCAGAGGCTCCGCCTGCTGCAGCGCCTCCCCGCCACCGAAGCAACCCACGTCGCACGAAGCCCTCTCACCCCGATCTCCGAGACCTCCTCGACTTCGATGCCGCTCCGCCCTCGCTCCGCCTTCGCCACCGCGTCTCCCTAGCGACGATCGCCGCAGACGCCGACGAACGACGAAGCCCCGCCCGCTGCATGAGAGGGAACACGAAAGTAAGTTAATTATAACGTAATAAAACTTATACGCGTATTTATACGTGTATTTCCGTATTTTAGAAATTAAATAATATGGGTTTTTGATTAATAATTAATAATAAATAATATAGGGGTCGGAAAAATACAAGGCTAGCTCCAGAAAATCAGAACTGACATTCTGGATCCAATGGCACTTGTTTCATCTCAATCGGACGCTTAGTTTTTCCACAATAAATTATTAAGCTTAAAACTTAAATACGTTATTTTCGTTTAAAAATCCGTAACTTGATATTTTCACATATACCAATATATAAGAAAAATATATGCTATAGTACTCTTCGATACGGTCATTTTGACAGCTTACTTGAACCTTTCCGATGCAGATTGCATCCGGAATAAATTATTGAATAAATACGTTACTAATTGAAAAATAGTTTTTAAATTATTTTTGAGCTTTTAAAAATTATAAAAATTACAACAAGCTTCAGAAAATTATTTCCTCTTGCAGAAAAATTATTTTCATCATACCTAGCCTATATAAAAATTTAGAACGGTTTTCGACAACGTTGCAATCCGTTTAAAAATCAAAACAATCAAGTTTAATCAATAGGAAATAGTGTGTGTGTGCTTAACCGGTTGTTTCTCATGTTGCAGGTACCAATCCTCGTGCACCAGCTTCTCTAGCTCCAACCTCGTCTTGCCACGACGAGCTCGAAATCAGTAAGTCGCGACTAATTCTAATTTCTGATTTTCTGGAGCTAGTCTCGTATTTGTCTAACCATTATATTATTTATTATCAATTTAAAACCATTAAACTAATATTATCTAATTATAAAAATACGTTAATACGCAATATGTTTTAATATACGTATTAAAATACGTTTATATTAACTCGCACCTTCGTTTCTTCGTTCCTACGTGTAACAGGGAAGCGGGGGGAGCGGTTCTCGTCGACGCCGGCGGTGGAGTGAGGGCGGAGCGAGGGAGGCGGTGGGCTGATGGTACGAGCGGCGACCGGAGCTCGGAGGGGGCGTGTGTCACCGTGGACAATGGAGGCGGGGCTGTGGAGAGCTAGGGGAGTGGTGCAGCGGCGAGCGTCGTTCGTCGGAGGGCGGCGACGTGGGTGGCTCCGTGGTGTCGTCTGGACGTGGGCAGGCGGAGGCTGCGGTGGAAGCGAGGATGGAGGGCCTCGGGCTCTCGGGGGTGTTTCGAAGCGGAGGACGACGGCGTCGTCTCCGGAGGCGTTCGAGCGGCAAAGCGGCGCTTCGCAGCGGCGACGGCGTGGTGGGCTTCGGAGTGGAGGGCGGATCAGTCGGAGAAGGACTCCGTCGGACAGCGGAGCGACGAGGCGAGCTACTTCACCGTCGAGGGATGTCGGAGGAAGGCGGTGGTGGGCTGCTGCCTCATCGTTGATGCAGGCAGAGGAAGGCGACGCTCGGCGATGAGCGGAGGAGAGAAGGCGAGCTCGACGCGGGCTTGGGTCGTCGGGGTTTCGTTCGGGTCGTCGGAGCTTCATGTACTACGGGCTCTCGTCGGAGCCGATGGCAGCCTCGGGCGAAGAAGCAAGCTGGGCGACGTTCGAGCTTGAGAGGTGGTCGAGCGACGACGGGTGGCTTCGGGGTGCATGGTCGGAGCGTAGGTGGTCGAGGGCACGGGGTTGCCACTCAGAGCTCGGAGAGAGAGAGGCTGGGCGAGTGAGTGTTAGAGAGAGAGTGAGGGGCCTGTGAGTTTTAAAGCGAAGAGAAATGGGTTTCAAGTGGGTTTGGTGTTTGCGTGAGTGATGGAGAACGAAGGGTACGGGGTTATAAAAAGATAAACTAAATTAATATAAAATTAAGTATTAATTAAATACTTAGTCAAAAAAATTTAATGATGTTAGGTGATCACCTTTGACTAATTATAGAAATAATGTTAGGGGGATGAACCGGGTTATGAAAAGTGGAAAAAACGTGTTTATCATGGGATGCCACGTTTAGATCTAGGGTTAAGTTTAATTAACTTGGGTTAAAATTAAAAGTAATTAGTAGACTTTAGTAGTAAAATCAAATAAACGAAATTACGATTTTGCCCCTACTAGTAAACGTGTCCGAAAAATTACGAAAACATACCCACGGGTTCGTATCGTCGCGAGGATCGCGAATACGAAGTCCGTTTCGGGGTTTGAGCTACGGAGATACTAGTTTTAGGCCAAAACGTTTAGAAAGCGGGTTTGCGGGTTCTCTATTGATTCGACTTCAGAATGTAACGGTCCGTATTTTTCAATGCAACTATTCACGTATTTTCATTTTTTAAAACTATTTTATAATGGCTCGTCAGAAGTTTTAAGTGATTTCAAAATTTTCTTATAAAAATATTTTGAAGTATCAGACTAGTTACGGAGTATTTTAGTAAGACCAGATTTCATCAAATACCTCTAAATAATCTGTTAAAAATCATTTTTGTTGTAAATCATGGCGGCTACGGAACCCCGTAGCCCTGTATTTATAGTAATAGGGTTACATAATGGGTGGATACCCACTAACGGGTTGGGCCTCCAAAAGCCCGTTTATAACACTTCCCTTTATCCATCCATTGTTGTAGGCCGTGATGAACGCTTCAGGGTTCATAGCGCTTATCTGATCATGGGTCTATGGATACTTCTGGATCCCAAGTTTAAGAGTACTTGCCTCGTTAAAACCTTTGCCAAGGAAAACCCAGTGGGAAAAACCAATGGCTAGGGGAAAAGAGTACAAGTCTCTGTAACTTCCCCTGATCGATGGATATCACTAGAGGTGGATACTTCTGGATCCTAAGTTAGGGATAACTGCATCGTTAAAACCTTTAGCTATGGAAAACCCAGTGGGAAAAACCAATAGCCAATGAAAAAGAGTACAGTTTCCGTAACTTCCCCTTAGTGGAAGTATTTAGGGGGTGGATACTTCTGGATCCAGAGTCAATGAGGTTGCCTCGTTAAAACCTTTAGCTATGGAAAACCCAGTGGGAAAAACCAATAGCCAAGGGAAAAGAGTATAACACTACATTTGACTCCCCCTGATCTGTACAAGCTGCAGGCTTGCAAATCTCCTAGGCAACTATACATCAATCTCTTACATTGTTCCGATAATACGTACAAAGTACAAGGCATCGCTCACCTATACAAGACATCGCTCATCTATACAAGTATCGCTCATCTATGGTAGCTACTGAATCTGAGGGATCTCTTCTGAAGAGGAGGGGTCTGCAGACTCGATAGGTAGCACCACGTCTCTGACCCAGTCGTCACTGTGTCTGCGAGGTACTGTAGGACCTGGCTGTGTGTACTTATGATTTGCTTCTTGGATTGATGAGCCTCTCGGGATGGTGGGATTGATGTTGCCTTGGAAGCATGCTTTGCTGGTCTCCAGGAGTTGGTCGCTTCTTTGTTGCAGTCATCGCGATGATCTGTAACCTGTATCTGCAAATACATTTAACATGTTGGATGATCCTTGACCCTTGGAGATAGCGCAAAAGCTACATATCTCTGGTCCAGTGGTGCGCTGCAGTCGCTGCACTGTATCAGGTTAAAGGGTTTACTGCCAGATAAAGGAGTGTACAAAAGACATTTGAGTAAGGCACTTCAGGACCTAGGATATCCTTCCCCTCTTCCAGCGAACGGAAGGGGTCTTAATGTGCATCCATACAACCAGTAGGTGTATTGGTGGATTACAATTTTCCATGTTTCTTCATCGACTGGATGATAATTTCATCTTCTGGATGGTAATTCATCTGCTGGATGATTATTCATCTTCTGGATGATTATTCATCTTCAGGATGATGGTTTCATCTTCGGGATGATTATTCATCTTCGGGATGATGGTTTCATCTTCAGGATGAAGGTTTCATCTTCGGGATGATTATTCATCTTCGGGATGATGGTTTCATCTTCAGGATGAAGGTTTCATCTTCGGGATGATTATTCATCTTCGGGATGATTATTCATCTTCGGGATGATGGTTTCATCTTCGGGATGATTATTCATCTTCAGGATGCTGGTTTCATCTTCAGGATGATAATTCATCTTCAGGATGATTATTCATAAGGGTATGTTGTCACATCATCCATAGCAACATAGCCTAAAATTATCTTTGCTAATCGCATGGGTTTCGCAATCATGACCAGGGAGCCTGATGAATCAGTTTGATTAATTTTGTAAGTGAGTTAAATTCATCTTACATGGTTACTTCCTGGTTTCTGCGAAATAAACCTCTAAGGCTATAACGTTTTGCTTATAGCATACGATTTTATTTATTTATACAATACTCGGTAGCCCACAGGTTTGATATCTTTTGATATCAGGACTTCAGGTCCAAACACTTCACATTTCATAAGTGAGTCCAGCTCAACTTATTAGTGCCTCGTTCCACAAAATTTGGCCAAATTTCTGCGTTTGCTTCAGGAAACGGAGATTGTGAACGATATTAATGGCAAACTGAAATGTGAGTAATTGTCGATTAGTGTGTTTTATCCAAATACCTCTCCGTGTACGTACATTATTCAATTTATTCCAGGTTTATCTCTTCTGGAGGTTCTGGAAAGGGAGAGGATATGGAGATGAGCTCACTTTCCTATGGTGGTATTGTTTTAGGGTCTCGTGGTATGTCCTCTCATCCATTGAGGATATCCACTTCTGCTACTGGTAGATTGCATCCATTATAGTTGGTATGTCAATCCTAGCTGGATTTTTAGTAGCAGGGATGTGTGAATTTGACAATATTTATATTGTCAGTAGCTATGTCTGATAACTGTTTAACAGTTTCATAAGTGTGGATCTTCAGGATCTCATCACTATTCATGATAATCAGATCATAGGTATTAATGTTTTAAATGGTCCATAGTGGTGATATGGGGATGTATACTCATCATGGCTCCGTCGATAAGATGTGCGCTAAACGCTTCCCCCGTTAGGGGTTCTCGGAAACTGTTTATATGAGGTGATCAGGCTCATATAAATAGTTTCTAAGGAGGCGTTCTGATGGTTTGCATGTTCCCACATGGTCACCTACAACTGGATTTTTAATGGATAAGTAATTCGTTTAAATCATTTTAATGATTTACATATAACCCATTTCTGGGTGTGAACACAAAACTTCAGGGTGTTCAATTTTCTTCCAGTTGTTAAATATAATTGATTTCCCAGTGTTATCCAAAAAAATCCGCAATAAGCTCGACTTCAATGAAGTTGAGCATAGAACTAGGGATATGAACCCATCAAGGCTCCATCTATGAGATGTGCTCTAATGCCTCCCCCGTTTGGGAATCTCGGAATATATTCATCTAGGATGGTTAGTCCCGATGAATAAGTTCCACTGCGGCATTTTTGAGGGTGGTATGAGGGTAAGTAAAAGCCCAACCAATATCCCAGTAAGCTAGTATGTCTGTTGTGATTAATAATAATCTGGACTGCGGTTGGATAACAAGGTTTTGATTATGACCATTTTAAGATGATATATAGATGAGTACTCTAAGGTACATCATCAGCTATATGTAGGGAGTGTGTGAGTCCACTTTTATCCCTCAAATACTCTCAAGAGGCCTAAAGGTCTCATTCTTCTAATGATAGTATATCATCTTAAATTCGTTTGAGGAAGTGAGGAGAGTCAATGTCCACGTGAATGGAGATGATCTCGTAATCATTTTTCCCTTTTGAATGGGATAATGAGAGTTTCACCCTTTTTATTTTGAAGAATCTTCGGGTTCGTCTGGTTAATGATGTCTTGCATCATCGATTCAGGGTGACATCGATCCAAAGTTGGTCGATTCTGGACACTTCTGGTGTTCCAAATTAATTCCTCTGTTCGAATTTATGTGGGACTTTTGAACGTCCATTAAAATGCTCAAGTTAATTTTGTCTGGTAATAGGTGAACTCTGTTCAAACTGTGAAGGATTACATCTTCACAATGACTATTATGCGGATACATGGCTTCAGGCTTTATTGGTTTCTTGAGTCATTAGGGATTTCATTTTGATGAATATCCTTTGAAACTTTATAAGTTTCAGAGAGTACATGGCATCCTCATTTTAGGAGTATTCAGGATGACAAATCATTTACAGTAAAATAAAATGCGTAAAAAGCACATATATACTGCAAGAGAATACTACTAATAATTATGTTAGAGCAACAAGTTTCATAGTATGATGTGTGCTATAGAAAATATACGTCCACAATTGTGCTCATTTTAGACTTAAATTATGTCAACAGATCAAATTTATTTTCAAAATTTATTTGTCCTCGGGGAGTAGCGAAATATACATACAGTCAATTTGACTTTCGTCGTTTAGACTAGATATGTATATATTTTTATATGTCATAGGTTAATGCCCATTCATTTTGCAAAAAGCATTATGGGTCTTGTCAGAACTTCTGGTCTGATATTGGGTTGCCATTGCGTACTCCATATCGAGGTACATCATATCTTCCCTTTCTCATTTTTATGTAAGACTTCCCCTGTTTTCAGTCGTCCTTATTGTCGTTTATAAGGAAGAATGATTATTGGTCTTACGAAGTAGACATATACAAGGGAAATGAGTTAGTTTCTATATCTCCACTTTTCCAGTTTATGAGAGACTTTTAAAAGTCTATTTGAAAACTCAAGTATGGTCTTCAGGCCATTTTGATTGAGTCATTCAAGTATTATGTGGATATAGAATCATGCTCTAGAGGAAACAATTACGTGGGTACGAAATTTAAAATTTCTCACTTATCTATTAAGCCACGACTTCGGGCGTACGCTTAAAAAATAAGGTTAGATTCAAGAATCATACCTTGTAAAGTGACATTACTCAAAAGAGTTTGGCGGTGTTATGACAACTGCTGGTGTCAATATTGGTTTATACAAACCATAGATCTGAGAGATCTATTTACCGCGAAATGCGTATTTCTAAAAGAAAACGCATAAAAGTTTTTCGTATAATCCATCGTACTTGTTAATTTTTATTAATGTGAAAGAGTGTTGACTTTTGATTTGACTTTGAACTTCAGGTTCATTTTGGTTTTGAACTCCAGGTTCATTTTGTCAACTAGGATATGATGTTTAAACTTTTTGAAATCATTATTGGTTTGTTGACATAAAATGTTGTCATATCATGGGCACATCATACATATAATATAATGTAAATCTTGTAAACTAAAAAGTTGTGCTCAATTAACCTGAATTGAAACAAGTATGATGTATACACATGCTATTTATATGCTGCAGGCATTTAAATAATCTCATCGCAGACATACAGTTTTGCTACAGGCATTAAACTATGTCATAGTGATATTAGCATGCTAAATAAAAATGTATATCACAGAATCATTAAATATGCGGCAGGCATATAATTTTCTACACATGCATTTAATCATCACAGAAATTTTATAATGGAAATGAAAATTTTTCGTTTAATAATTATTGGACCACTGGACAACGTCATACACCGTTAGGTTAGTTAACTAACGGCAGAGCGGTCGCATGATCTTCCTAATTATTAAACGTGTAATAATCAACTAATCCAAGAAAAAATTGCGATGATATATAAAGCATTAATCAGATTTTAACGAAGAAAAACTTAATTAATATCTGAAAAAGAACTTGTAAAAACGAAGTTTTTGGGGAAAACCCAGTTAGGATTTTTGTATGCGATCATTCGTGCGGGCCCGTGCGGGCGGAAAGCATTTGCACCGGAGGGATTGCCGCTTCGGGCGGTTAGTAGACCTGACCGCGGTTCGGTTCCGGTTCGGTTCCGGTTCCGAACCGCCGGTTCCGGTTCCAACCAAACCCGGAACCGGAACCGAACCGCCTTAGGGGCGGTTCGGTTCCGGTTCCGGTTCCCGGCCGGTTCTGGTTCCGGTTCCGGTTCGGGGTCGGTTCCGGTTCCTGTTCGGTTCCGGTTCCGTTTTGATTTGGGTGAAATTTTTTATCAAACGTAAACAAAATTTAGAGCCAATACCTTTGAAAAGAAATATTATTACATAATATTTTTGGGCTTGCACTTAATAAGTTACATTATTACATATTAAGTTGCCTACGTATCTTCAAATGTTTAGAAGAATCAAAGCCCACGTAGTTCTCCTACATTTTACATTAGTCATCGCTGCCGTTGGTGCCTTCCGTTTCTGTCCCCTCTTCGAAGAACTCATAAGTCATTTCATGCTCCATCTCTTGTTGTCTTTGTGCTGCCTTTGTCCAATCATCGACGCAAACTTGAGCTTCAATTGAATCTGGACTCATACAAGATCGCCTTTCATCTAGTATATTTCCACTCGCACTGAACTCTTGTTCAACAGCAACCGTTGAGACTGGCGTTGTAAGAACTTGTTTGGCTATAATAGCTAAAATTGGAAAATGCTTTTGATGCTCCCTCCACCATTGTAATACATCTAGTTCACTGTCATTCACAAACTCAAAAGAAGTTGTTAGATAATTTTCGAGCTCAGTATGTGAGCTCGATGAACTTTTTAACTTTTTAGTTTTTTGCATTAACATTTGATAACCCTTACCAAATCTTGAAGATGAAAGTTGAGATGAAGAATCAGTTTGTACAATATTTGTAGGAGATGGACCATACAAATTAGCATATTCGTCGTATAATTTAAAAACTTCAGACTTAATAGAAGAGAAGAAAGCAAGATAATCAACTTGTAAACCTAAAGCATTATAATAATACTGCAAAGATGTCTCTAAATGATCAAACTTACAACGTGGATCAAAAACAGTTGCAATCATATAAATAGTTGGAATTTGTTGGTAATATTCTAACCATTTTTTCTTCATAACATAAACAGAAGGTGCTAAATCAATATCAGATTCACATTCTTCAAATGCACTAACAATATTAATACATTCAATAAGAAATAAATTTGTTGTGGGATAATAAACACCCGATAAATTATTGGTAGCATCATTAAAAACTTTCAACAATTCACAAATTTTTGTGCACAAATTCCACTGTTGAGGAAACAAACATATATTACTAACATTATATTGCATGAAACTACACAATAATTCTTTATAATCATCGCTTTGAACAAGTAGTTTATATGTGCTATTCCAACGAGTTGGAACATCACGTGAAAACTTAATAGGAGTTTTGTTGTGTGTTTTGCAAAATTTTAACCACGATTTCATGATTTTAGGATGTTTCCACAAATAAAGAATTGCTTTTCTAATTGGCTCAATAGAATCCTTTAAAATAGATAATCCATTTTGAACACATAAATTTAAAACATGACATGCACATCTTTGATGAAAAAATCTACCACCAAAGCAAGGTCGACATAACTCTTTCAAAAATGGAATAGCAGCAGTATTATTTGAAGCATTATCAAAACCGATTGCAAAAATTTTATCCTCAATCCTGTATTCTTCAAAAATAATTTTAAGCATGCGATAAATATTATCAGCTGTATGACTATCATCAAAAACTCGAAATGCAATAATTCGTTTCTGCAATATCCAAGCATCATCAATATAATGGCAAGTGACACCCATATAGGAGTGTGTTTGCCAATGATCACTCCATATGTCAGAACATACAGATACACGACCATCAAAACGTCTAAAAAATTTTATCAAATCCTTTTTCCCAGTTTTGTAAATATTAAAAAGTGTGCGTGTGAGTGTAGTTCGTGGAACACGACAAGCTTGTGGATTTAATGCGTTATGAACATAATTCATAAAACCAACTTTCTCACCAAAGCTAAAAGATAAATGTTCAACTGCAACCATTCTTGCTAACTCTTCTCTATTAGTAGCATCGGAATATTGAAATAGTTGGTTGGTAGAAGTAGCATACCTTGCAATTTGAGTTTGAGAAGTTGAATTACCTATTTTGCTCGGATGTTTACTCTTTATGTGTTTCCAATATGTTCCATAACCACCGGATGCACTCCAAGAATATTCAACATTACAGTAATTACATTTTACACTTAATTTTCCATCGGAAGCCTTAACTTTCTTCATATGTATTTTGAACAAATCTGATGGGTTGCGTTTGCTCTCTTGGCCGCCAACATCAGTTTCAGCATCACGTTGTCCTATATCTGCAGGAATAGGAATTTCAGTAGAAGAAAATTGAACATTAGTATTAGGAGATTGTTGAGATGTTCCATCGATATGGATTGTAGGATTAGAAAAGCCTTCGGAAATTGGTAAACAAGACTCATGTGGAAAATCTTGAAATTGATGAAGATTAAATTGATTATAATCATCATCAAAATCATTAAGATCGACCGAAATATGTTTTCCTTTATTTCCTCTTGAAGAACCACTTGCCATTGAGAAAAAATTTGTAAACACACTTGAATAATGTAAAGTATAAAAATTCAAAGAAATTTAATTAAACCTAGTAAAAAAATAAGTATAAAATAATAACTGAAAATTAAAATTTGAGAGTTGAGAGTTGGGAATTGAGAGTTTGAGAGTTGAGGGATGGAAGAAAATGGTGTGAAGAGAGTGTAAGAATGGAGAGGTATTTATAGGGATTTTAGGAGGATGGTTGGGGGTACAAAAATAATATTTAGAAGGGGGTAAATGCAAAAAAAACTAAAGAGAAAGTTGGCAGCTAGTGTCTAGTGCCTACGGCCTACCCCCTGTCCCTGAGCCCCTCCACACTTTAATTCAAAAAACTTATTTAAAAAAATGCAAGTGGGGGGCCATGCACGTGCCCCCCAACACTTTAATTCAAAAGTGCAGGCCCCCCCCCACCTCTTAATTCAAATGTGCTTGCAGGCCCACACTTTAATTCAAATGTTTTGAATTTGAAGTGGGCAAGCAAGTGAGCAACGGCCCTGTGCATTGTGCGCGCGCAAGCCTGCAAGTTACTGTGCACACTGCAAAGTGTGCAGTGCCAGTGCAGTCATCACTTTTTGACTAAACCAGTGGTTCGGTTCCCGGTTTCGGAACCGGCGAACCGAACCGGAGAACCGGAGAACCGGAACCGCCGGTTCCGGTTCGGTTTTTCCCATGTCCAAACCGGAACCGAACCGGCTTGGTACGGTTCCGGTTCCGGTTCTTGGAACCGGCCGGCCGGTTCCGGTTCGGTTCGGTTCCAAAACGGTTCGGTTCCGGTTCGGTTCCACGGTTCGAACCGAACCGTGGTCGGGTCTAGCGGTTAGAGTTTTTCAGTGCGCGTCGCCGCTTCGGGCGGCTAGGGTTTCGTCGCGCGTGTCGCCGCTTCGGACGGCAAGGGTTTCGTCACGCGTGCCGCCGCTTCGGGTGGCTAGCGTTTGTGTCTCGCGCGCGGGGGGGGGGGATTTTACCGCTGCCGCGTTGGCTAAAAGCGGCGGCTGCCGCCGGGGGCGGCGGCTGCCCCTACAGCGTCGGGCGACGGCGCCTGTCGCGTCGGGCGGCAGCACCTGCTGCCGCTCCAGGCGGTAGCGGTGACTGCCGCCGGGGCGGCAGTGCGTGCTGCCGCCCCCGCCGCCCGGGGGCGGCAGCGGCGACTGCCGCGCCGGGGCGGCAGCGCCTGCTGCCGCGCAGGGCGGCAGGGTGACTACCGCTCTTGGCGGCAGCAGCGGCTGCCGCTCCAGGCGGCAGCACTGGCTGACTGCCGCAGGGGGCGGTAGCGGCACGATGCCGCTTCTGGCGGCGTGTAGATCGCAATGGGGGGGTTTCGTGCGTTCGTGGCTTCTGGCCGCGTAGCGAAGAAAAATCTCATCTATGGTTTCATGATTTTGGGAAGAAGATCATAAAAATAGGATTTTTATTTAAAAAGAACTATTTTTAGTCTTCAAAACAACGTTTTTCATCGTAAAAATTTGATTTTTGTTGATAAAAACGTCGAGTTATCATTGAAAAAATTGATTTAGCATGTAGATCTAAGTTAAAACTCCGATCTATATTAATCAAAAATAGATCTAAGCATGTAGATCTAATCGTATGCGCATAAAAGTTTAGATCTGGGGAGAAAATTACCTTTAGATCCTACCCGCCGGATCTAGCGACGTTTGGTAAAGGAAGCCCGTTCGCGTCTCGTTCGTCCGTCGGCAGGGGTTCGGCTCGGCCTCGAGCGTGCTGATAACGTCTTGTAAACCATGGCGGCTACGGAACCCCGTAGCCCTGTATTTATAGTAATAGGGTTACATAATGGGTGGATACCCACTAACGGGTTGGGCCTCCAAAAGCCCGTTTATAACAATTTTCAATTATTACCGTTTTGGCTTAATGAATTTATTTTCTATACAAACACCATCAAAACATTTTCAAACTTCTACCGTAACATTCTATGATCATTTAGGGCTTCCCACATTAATTTCATAATTTTCTAAAGTCAAATCGATAGAGAACCCGCAAATCAGCTTCCTAAATATTTTGGCCTGAAACTAGTATCTCCGTAGCTCAAACCCTAAAATGGATCTCGTATTCGTGATCCTCGTGACGATACGATCCCGTGGGTATGTTTTCGTAATTTTTCGGACACGTTTACTAGTAGGGGTAAATCGTAATTTTGTATTTTTGACATTATCTACTAGTTACGTTTTAACCTTTTACTTAACCCTAATTATTTTAACTATGCCAATTAGGAGCACATGTGTTTCATACCGATATAATTTCTATGGTTAGTCAACACTAACCACATACTAACACTTATTATCTACCTAATGACATTAAAACCATTGACTAAATATTAATTACAGCTAATACTATATTAGCCTATATAAACCCCATTAATCCCCGTTTTAAACACACACTCTCCTCTCAAAAATAACCCAGGCATCTCACTCCTTCTCTCTCTCCCGAAAACCGCTCCCTCAATCAAACCCAGTTTTCCCCCCTCGGGCTCTCTCCATGCAACCCACAGCCCACACGACGCCCTTCTCTTCAGTGTAGTCTACCTCTCCTCCTCCATTCGCTCTTCTACCTCGCCCCACCGCAACGAACCCCCGCACTCCGATTCCCTCCGACCTCCTCGGCGACGCTGCCGATCCCAAACCCCCACGCTCTCGCCGCCGTACAACGGCTTCACCACCATGCCCCCGAGCGCCTGCCGTGCTCCGACCCGAAGCCCATACCGCCACCCCACAGCGGTCGCCGATGGCCTTCGCTGCTCGAAGAGATCCGACCCTTCGACATCAACGAGCTGCTCTCACCGTCACGTCGCAACCGCTCGCCGACTGCATCATCGCTCGCCGCCAGTTCGAGCCCCTCCGACAGCCGCCACGACTCTGCCCAGAGCCGCCTTCTCCCTCCACTAGCGACACCCCCACGGTGTGCCTCCCACGCCTCCGGCGACCCCAGCGATGCCTTCGTGCGCTACTAACACCTCAGCCACGAATTAGTCCCTGTCGTAGCTCCCTCCATGGTCGCCGTCCCCCTCCACCGGAGACCCCTTGCACCACTCTGCCATCCGCCATCTCCCCCACAGTCGACGACCACCGACGGAGCCTCGAGCGTCGCCCCGAACGGAGCAGCACCCCGAACTTCGACGCCCTTACTCCGTTGCGCCTCTCCCGTTGCCTTCGACGCCGCCCGCCGGTGCTCCTCGCCGTCGAAGGTCGCCGTTGCCTCACCGCCCCCGCCCGAGCGCGGCTCCAACGACCCCAACCCCCTTGGCGACCCACTGCCCCATGCAACGTAAACGAAGAGGAGGTGAGAGTTTTATACGTAGGTATACATATATACGTATCCATAGATTATTAGTATTTCATATATTATATAAGTGTTAATGGTTTTAAATTCATAAGTAATTATATGAGCCTTAGAAAAATGCAAGACTAGCTCTAGAAAATCAGAAATGACATTCTGGACCCAATGGCACTAGTTTCATCCCGATTCGACACTTAGTTTCTCCAGAATTAATTTTTAAGCTTAAATTTTAAATACGATGTTTTCACTCAAAAATCCGCAACATGTTATTTTCACGTAAAATAATACGTGAGAAAAATATATATTATATTACTAGTTAATATGGTCATTTTGACCCCTTGTTGGAAGAATTCCGACGTATGGTTTGCCCTAGAGAAATCTTTGAAATATATGATGAAAAATCGTTTTCTCATTTTTAATTAGTTTTAAATTGATTTTAAGCTTCTAAAATTATGAAAAATACATCTAAGCCTCAGAAAAATATTTTCTCTTGCAGTAAAATTATTTTCAACATATCAAGCCTATAGAAAAATTTAGAACGTTTTTCGACACCGTTTCATCAGTTTTAAAAATCAGAACGATCAAATTCTTTGACTAGAAATGTAGCGTTCTTTAACCAACTATTTTTGTGATTGCAGGTCCCAATCCTCGTGCACCAGCTCCTCTAGCTCCAACCTCGTCTTGCTACGACGAGCTTAAAATCAGTAAGTCACGACTAATTCTAGAATTAGAAAATTAGTTAGTGTCCCCGTATGAACTTAGGACATCACCTATAGCCTCAGAACGGCTACTTGACTTGAACCGAACTAGAGACCTAATCTAATAGGGAAGTAATCAACTACAGATTACTTTGCCAACTTTCAACTTTGGTGGTTGTAGCACACAACCCTCAACTTGGGTAAATTGTGTGTGAAACAATATTTCTACATGCTCGAAGCATGGAATCGGTATTACTGTTGTTGGACTTGTCTTTATCCTCAGTTCGTTCTGGCACAGTCTGCTTTGAAATGAGTTACTGCTCTCTGGTTTTCAATAAGAAAGTCAACCATTGGACTTGGGTTGACTAGCATCGTGTGATACATCGTATGGAATATCTTGTGAAACATCTTGTGGAATATCTTGTGGAACATCTCGTGGAACATCATGAAAGGAACGTGTACATAGAACACTTGACACTTCACTGGGGTTTTGGGGTAACTCATATTTTGAGAGAGTGCGGGAGTGACTGGAGTTCGATCTTCCTGTCCTGTCGCCTGAGTTTTGGCATCCCGTCCTGTTGCCTGGGTTTTGGCAAAATACATGTACCGTACCTGTGTTTTTGGCATTCGTCTGGGTCGCGCCCAGGCAAGAGATGGACTTGATGGTCACATATTGTACTCTCTCACTTGAGTCACGTAGTGTAGTTACTTTTGCACAGTCACTTTTACTTTACGTACTACAGTCACCTTTACTTTACATGTTCCATGCCGTTACTTACTACACCTATACAGTCACCAGTTCTTTACCTGTCGTACTTTTAGCTACAGCAGTAGTACGTTTCACTTGCTTAGCCTGCTTTACACTTGCACTACCACAGTATTATGGTTCTCTCCTTTCAGTTCAGTTTGCCTTTACTTTTCAGTTGTGCTCGGTACTTTACTTTTCACTCTGGTCTGCTTGTACATAGTTACTTTTGTCATACTTGTGCACTGCTTCTTTTCTATATTTAGAATTGTTGTGACTTACCTACGGTTCCATGTCCGTGGCACCGCAGACGACGTACATATGGAGGTAGATGCTCCTGAGCTAATAGCGCCAGAATTCGACCATTCGACCGCATCTTCCAGAGTTATTTTCACTTGTGTACTTTTCTTCATTCATGTATATTTGTTGGGACATCTTGTACAGTATGGATTGTAATAATTGGACACTATTTGAGTATTTTTGTACATCTCTGCATTGTGGCTATTTTGTTTTCACTGGTAACCTGCAGGACTTGCGCAAATATCAAATAAGTAACGGGCCCCCTGACAGCGGGTCGTTACAGAGAAGACTGTACTGTGGTGGTACGAGTGTAAAACAGGCTAAGGAAGTGAAACAAGCTACTGCTAAAAGTACGACAAGTAAAGTACTGGTGACTGCACAGGAGTAGTAGGTAAAGTGTATTTACTGCGTAAAGTAAAGGTGACTGTAATGCGTAAAGTAAAAGTGACTGTGCAAAAGTAACTACACTACGTGACTCAAGTCAGAGAGTACAATATGTGACCATCAAGTCCATCTCTTGCCTGGGCGCGACCCAGACGAATGCCGAAACATAGGCATCGGGACATGTATTTTGCCAAAACCCAGGCAGCAGGACGGGATGCCAAAACTCAGGCGACAGGACGGGAAGATCGAACTCCAGTCACTCCCGCACTCTCTCAAACTATGAGTTACCCCAAAAACCTCAGTGAAGTGTCAAGTGTTCTATGTGTTGGATATGGAAGACGTTAGTACACCCTTGTGGGGGATGTACGAGGGAATACGGACCTCGAACGTCGCGTACACAAAGTCGTACGCAAAGGGAATATGTTCCCTTGCGGAGAGGATCTCTAGATTGATGGGAAAGTCGCATTATATGTGCATAAGTGCATGCGACATATGGCTAATAAAGGGGTAATATCTTAAGCTTATATTGTACCATGCATATGGTACAACTTAAGCTTATAATATGCCATGTACGATGGTACACCTTAGTTAAATTGTTCCAAAGGAACAATTTATCCTAAAATAACTACCTTGGGGGCTATAAATAAGACCCAAGGGTTAGCCATTTCCTTACACCATTTGCATGAAATTCATGCATGCATCTTCATCCTAGCGAAGCTCTGCAGAAATCCTTTCTCTCCCTCTTATCCAAGTTCTTAATCTAAAGTAGAGATTTAGATTGTGGATTAGTAGCCTTACTCCGTTCGTGAGAAGACTCGATCCGTTGTGGCGAATCCGAAGGCGAAGTTCGTAGACTACCGTGCCGCATACGCAAACGTAAGTCTAAACTTCATGTTATCGATCCTAACTCTGTTTTGGACAGGATCCTACATTGGTATCAAAGCCATACGGGTTCGCCCCGGAGAAACTATGAACGAGTCGTTGTCTTTTTCACGGATGGGTATCCTACCATTACGGATATGGTAGGAACGCTTCGTGACGGAGAGAACGCAGCGGTTGTTCTTTTCACGTTAGGGTCTTCTGTCATTACGGATATGGCAGGAACTCTCCGTGACGGGAAGAACCGACCGTTCATATCGTCAAACTCGCTCTCTTCATGGATGCTGAGTCTCCATTCATAGGGAATGGGCGCTCTCTTCATGTGGAGAGCGTAGTTTACGAATTTTTGAAGTGGGTTCATTTTTTGGCACACGGCCATTGGAGGACAACTACTTCCTCGACGAACGGGTGCTTCACCGGAGAAGAAGGTGGTGGTTATTCCCATCGGGGAAGATGAATTTTTTTGTGCATGTGCACCATGACCAAATGGGTTATGAAGGCCATGCACCCCCACCCCATGCGGAGAGGGTTGGCTACGGCCAATAACCACCGCGGCAACCCCCCTCCGGCGGGGGTGTGCGGCCACCCATGAAAGGGGAAACCGGCCATGGCCAAAAGGCCATGGCCGGTCAAGGCCAATATGCCATGGCCGGGCCATGGCCGGCCGGCCTTGGCCGGCCATGGCCATGGCCGACCACGGCTAGGCCAGGGCCGGCGCTGGCCGGCCACGGCCAGGGCCAGAAGGCCCTGGCCGCGGCCAGGCCAGGGCCAGACATCCCTGGCCGGGGCCAGGGCAGTGGCCCTGGCCCCGGCCAGGGGCCAGGCCGCCCTGGCAGAGGCCAGGGCGGCGCCCTGGCCTCAGGCCAGGGGCCAGGCCGCCCTGGCAGAGGCCAGGGCGGCGCCCTGGCCTCACGCCAGGGCCTGGCAGCCCTGGCCGGGGCCAGGGCAGGGGCCCTGGCCTCAGGCCAGGGCCTGGCAGCCCTGGCCGGGGCCAGGGCAGGGGCCCTGGCCCCCGGCCAGGGGCCAGGCCGCCCTGGCAGAGGCCAGGGCGGCGCCCTGGCCATTAGGCCAGGGGCCTGGCCGCCCTGGCAGAGGCCAGGGCGGCGCCCTGGCCGGGGCCAGGGCCTGGCAGCCCTGGCCAGGGCAGGGGCCCTGGCAGGGGCCCTGGCCCCCGGCCAGGGGCCAGGCCGCCCTGGCAGAGGCCAGGGCGGCGCCCTGGCCTCAGGCCAGGGCCTGGCCGCCCTGGCCGGGGCCAGGGCAGGGGCCCTGGCCCCCAGCCAGGGGCTTGGCCGCCCTGGCAGAGGCCAGGGCGGCGCCCTGGCCTCAGGCCAGGGCCTGGCCGCCCTGGCCTCAGGCCAGGGCCTGGCCGCCCTGGCAGAGGCCAGGGCAGGGGCCCTGGCCCCGGCCAGGGGCCTCTGGCCTAGGCCAGGCCAGGCAGAGGCCTGGCCGGCCTCTGGCCGAGGCCAGGCCAGCGGCCAGGCCGGCCCTGGCAGTGGCCAGAGCTGTCGCAGGCCGTCTCTGGCAGCGGTCAGGGCCTGGCCGGGGGCCGGACTGATCGGCATTCGCCGGCAGTGATTCATACCAATTCGGCAAAAGGCCTTGATTGAACATGAACGTGCCAACTAGCCCATACGGGGCCAAACGACAGTCGTCTGCATCAAAATTCTCTCATACGGGGAGAAACGCCTGGATCCATACGGGAGACAGCAACGATAGTTTGCAGAAAATCCCAAAAGGGGGATCCGACCTAGGCACGGCTACGGCTCACTCCCGACAAATGGTCAGGAAGTGCCGAATGTTTCACTAAGTATCATAAGGGTACTAAGATGAAATATTCATTTTTTTGAAAAATACTTTTTCATGCGTTTTGAAAAATAAGTTTTCAAAAACGCTTTTCCGCTGCAAAGTACTATAAGAGTACTAACATTTGATAAAGTGAGGGAGAAATATTGAAAGTTACTCTAGATGGTGATTGGAAACAAAGTGACCTTTCCGATTCTAGAGTAACATCTTCAATATTTTTCGAAAGTAACTTATCGAATTATGAATATCATTCCAAGTGGGAGTTGATTTTAGAACTATCCATATGGGATATTCTATTATCATTTCAAGTGGGAATTATATCTGAAAAATACGTTTTCAAACTCGTTTTCCGCTGCTAGTACTATAAGAGTACTATTGTTTGATAAGTGATGGGGGAATATTGAAGGTTGTTCTAGATGGTGATTGGAATCGAAGAGACCTTTTCGATTCTAGAACAACATCTTCAATATTTTTCGAAAGTAACTTATCAAATATAATATAATTCCAAGTGGGATTTGAATTTTTAGAACTATCCAAATGGGATATTCTATTATCATTTCAAGTGGGAGTTATATTTTAAGAATTTTTATGCAATGTTTTTGATCAAACCTTCGGTTTTGTGTCTTTTGCAGCATTTTAAAAGTAAAATGTCTTCCGCTTCAAAGAATATCGTCGCTGAGTTAAACAAAGGTGAAAAACTCAACGGCGATAATTACAAACTTTGGTCCATCAAGATACAATACGTTTTAGAGGAGCAAGAAGTGCTCGAAACTCTAAAGAACGTAATGATTGAACCTGAGTTGGGCACTACGGCCCAACACAGATGAGACAAGGAAGCTTTTGATGCTTGGTCTCGGAAGAACAAGATAGCGCGCATTACGTTATTAAGCAGTATGGCTGATGACATAATGCGCATCTTCCGAGAACATGACCTAGCCATGGACATATGGTCCAAGCTAGAGGAGAAGTTCGGTGGCACATCGGTGTCCAAACTTCGCGCCTTAACTATAAGGTTCGATTCATATAAGAAATGTCCAGATCATTCCATGGGGAAACATCTGCGACATATGGCGAACCTTATCTCGGAGTTAAAGGACGCAGGTCATGTGCTCACTGATGAGCAACAAATCCAAGCAGTCATACGTTCCCTACCAAATGGGTGGGATCAGATGAAGATGCATCTCACTCATAATGAGAGCATCAAGACCTTCAACGATGTTTCCAAGCACCTCGAATTAGAGGAAGAGCGGCTTGCGGCTGCCAAGCCAAGTGCAGAAGTGCACATGGTTGCTAGTTCCTCACACGGGGGAAAGAAACGTAAAGATCGTTCGAAGTCTTCTAATGAACGTAATAAGCAACCTGAGTCTACCAAGGAACCCAAATATAAGGGTGGGCACAAGAAATGGCACAAGAAGAAAGACTTGAAAAGGATCAAGTGCTTCAAGTGCAACAAACTCGGTCACTATGCTCGTTCGTGTACGAGTGGAAGTGACGAGGTGCCACCGACCACATAGCAAAGGACAGATGGTCCTTCGTGGAGTATCACTGGATACACCAAGAAATGAAGTGGATCAATGTAGGAAACAACACACGTGTTGTAGAGAAAGGCGTTGGGAATTGCAAGCTAGACTTGGACAACGGCCACACTCTCCTACTTTATGATGTTCTCTTCATTCCATATATTCAAAGGAATATTAATACTGTGGTCAATTTAATGGGTCTGGGTTATAGTTGGTTCCTTCATGATTGTAATATGGACCTATTTTGTAATAATTCCTTTATTGGTACTGGGTTTGTATTTCAAAGGATTTATTGTAATAAGTACAATGTATTTCCTCATGTAATGAAAATTTCCTTGTGACAAATTCTTTGACTAATGAGTCTAATATAATTTGTTGGCACGCAAGGCTTGGTCATATTGGACCAATGCGTATAGATAGACTTGCCAAACGTGGCCTTCTATCTAATGTTTCAAAGGTTGAAATGTCGACCTGCGAACATTGCCTTGTGAGGAAATCTTGTCGCAAGCCGTTTGGAACCGGCACAAGGGCCGAGGTTCCATTACAGCTTATCCATTCGGACATATGTGGTCCGATGAATGTCAAGACAAGACGCGGGAGGTCCTATTTTTCATCACTTTTATTGATGATTTCACCCGATTCGGTCATATCTATTTGATATCCCACAAAGTGAAAGCACTAAACCTGCTTTAAAAACTATATGAGTTTAGTGGAGAATCAATTAGATCGCAAGATTAAGGTCATGCGAACCGATAGGGGCGGTGAATATCAGTCAACAAGTTTAAAGGAACTTTGTGATGAAAAAGGCATAGTACATCAGGTAACTATGCCCTATACTCCTCAACAAATTGGTGTTGCAGAAAGGAGGTATAGGACTTTAATGAAAAATGGTCCGTTCAATGATGGAGCAAGCTAACTTGCCAATCACCTTTTGGGGTGATGCATTATTGACGGCCGCTTTCATTTTGAACCGCGTACCCTCGAAATCAGTTAGCTCCACTCCTTATGAGTTGTGGAACCAAAGTTCTCCTGACTTAGACATTTTGAAACCTTGGGGTTGTGCATTCTACGCACATATTTCCTCCCATAAGTATGGCAAACTTGGGCCAAGGGGAAGGAAACGTATCTTTATACGATACGCAGAAAACTCCAAAGGTTATATGTTTGTTAGTCAGGAAGACAAAGGTGGGCTAATTGAGTTTGAGTCGAGGGATGTCACTTTCTTGGAATACGAGTTTCCAAGACAGGGCGAGATAAGTCAGGACTTATCTTTATTTGAGATTTATGATCAAGAAGGATTACCTCATTCGAGTGGGAGAATTCTTGGTGAAAACGAAAATACGTTTCAACCTTCACCAATGGATTATACGAATGACGATTATCCTATTCCATACGGGAATAATGATCCAAGTGGGAGCAATTCTAACAACATTTCAAGTGGGAGTGATATTAGAATTGATCTAAATTCGAGTCAACAAGGACTTGAAGAATCTCAAATATGCCACATCATGCCCTGCAAAAGACAAATGGATGGAAGCGATGAAGAAGGAATTGAAATCCATAAAAGTTAACCAAGTCTGGGACTTAGTTAACTCACCCAGAGGACATAGAGCAATTGGGAACAAATGGGTTCTCAAGATCAAGCATAAGGCTGATGGCTCTATAGATAGATATAAAGCTCGCCTTGTCGCGAAAGGTTTTACGCAACAGGAAGAGATAGACTACGAAGAAAACTTCTCACCTGTTGTGCGTTTTACCTTGATTCGCATGATTCTGGCAATGGTAGCTTGCTTATACCTCGAATTACATCAGATGGATGTAAAGACTGCCTTTCTCAATGGAGAATTGGACGAGGAGATCTATATGGAACAACCACCAGGGTTTGTAAAAGAAGGAAACGAACATAAGGTTTGTAAACTTCGTAAGTCCATATATGGTCTTAAATAATCCTCGAGGCAATGGTATATACAATTTCAAGAAGTTGTATTATCAAATGGATTTTCCATACTTGATAAAGATAACTACGTATATATCAAGAGGATTAAAAGCAAGCATGTTATTATGTCTCTATATGTAGATGACATTTTAATAGCCGGAAATGACAAGGGCTTTGTGATGAGTATCAAGGCTTAGCTTTCATCAGTATTTTAGATGAAAGGCATAGGAAAAGCCGCATATATCCTTGGAGTTAAGATTTCAAGGAATCGTTCGAAGAAACTTCTTTCTCTTTCACAGGAGACTTATATAAAGAAGGTTCTAGAACGATTTAATATGCAGGACTGCAAGTCCATTGATATTCATATAAGCATATGCGATAATTTATATCTGGAATCGTGTCCAAAAGAACCAAAAGGAAAAAGGAATTATGGAAAAAGTTCCATATTCCAGTGCAGTTGATAGTCTTATGTACACTATGGTGTGTACGAGACCGGACATCTGTTTTTGCCGTTGGAAATGGTAAGCTGTTACCAATCCAACCCAGGGCAAGAACACTGGAAAGCGGTTAAGAGGATAATGCAGTATCTTAAAGGAACTGCATATTTGCAAAAGACTGTGATAAAACCAAGAAGGTAGACATAAGGTACATATCTATGCATGAGATGATAGAGGATCAGCTTACGAAAGCGATCCCCAGAAATGTGTTTTATAAACACTTATCATCTCAAGGATTGCGTATGGGCTGAGTTGTACCAAATATATATTCCCATGTCTAAGAAATGATCAAAATTAATAAAAGAATAAGTTCTTTTTCCAACATTGCATATGAATTTCTTAAGAAATGTTTGTGTACATTTTTGAAATCTCAGCTGAATTGTGTGTATGTCGGACAGATTAAGGTTGGCTCTCTCACATGAGCAACCGCCTTATCTTATCAGATGGATAAGATAGAGATGAGACTAGTTTAAAGTCAAAATCATTAGACGAATGATTTAGAGTCATGACTTTAACAAGATAGTCGAATGAAAGATCTGCATCATATGGATGCTTACAAAAGATCTGAGATCTATATCACAAGGATATAAAGATCTCATTGGATTTTTTAAATCCTATCTGTCTTATGCAGGATGAGAGTCCGTGAATATTTCACGAGTAGTAAGGGGACTCAAAAAGATAGGCACTGTGGTGTCTGATCTTTTCATCCGTACAACATCATTAAGACATACTCTCCATGGGAAAGGAGTGATGTTGTAATACGTGTTCATACCACGTATGCATTTCGACCACTGAGTTAGTATCAATAGTGTTTGCTATTATGTGAGACTCAAAGGCCATACGGGTCTTAACTCTTACCCTCAAGGACTCCAATTGGTTCCTTTAGATTTGACGAGATGATCGCTATCTTAGCGTGTTACTAATGGGCTATGGTAATTCGGCTCGGCGGGGCACGTTAGAAAAGCGAATCAAGTCAAGATCAAAAGGTTCGCAAGAAGAGGAAGATTGATTTCATATTCGCATTTGGACTTTAATGATTCAAAGCTGGCCAGCCAATTGTAATCCAGATGGGATTCAATTGTTGAATATAAAGTATAAGAAATGTGAAGAAATAATCTAGGGTAAAGCATGCGTTGAACTACTCAACTTTGTACCTTCGAGGTCGTTGTGTATCTCTAACAAGTGCACAACAACAGACTCTACGCGCATGACGGTCGCACGGTCTATTTCTCGGTATGATAGATGAAAGAACTAAGGGAAAGACGTTCTCTTACAAATCCCCTCAAGTGTGAGTGGGAGATGTTGGATATGGAAGACGTTAGTACACCCTTGTGGGGGATGTACGAGGGAATACGGACCTCGAACGTCGCGTACACAAAGTCGTACGCAAAGGGAATATGTTCCCTTGCGGAGAGGATCTCTAGATTGATGGGAAAGTCGCATTATATGTGCATAAGTGCATGCGACATATGGCTAATAAAGGGGTAATATCTTAAGCTTATATTGTACCATGCATATGGTACAACTTAAGCTTATAATATGCCATGTACGATGGTACACCTTAGTTAAATTGTTCCAAAGGAACAATTTATCCTAAAATAACTACCTTGGGGGCTATAAATAAGACCCAAGGGTTAGCCATTTCCTTACACCATTTGCATGAAATTCATGCATGCATCTTCATCCTAGCGAATCTCTGCAGAAATCCTTTCTCTCCCTCTTATCCAAGTTCTTAATCTAAAGTAGAGATTTAGATTGTGGATTAGTAGCCTTACTCCGTTCGTGAGAAGACGCGATCCGTCGTGGCGAATCCGAAGGCGAAGTTCGTAGACTACCGTGCCGCATACGCAAACGTAAGTCTAAACTTCATGTTATCGATCCTAACTCTGTTCCTACACTATGTACATGTTTTATACGGGATGTTCCACAAGATGTTCCATGAGATGTTCCACCAAATATTCCACAAGATATTCCACAACACGTTTCTCAAGATGTTATCAATGTTCACGATGATAGTTAACCAGGACCACTGGTTTTAAAACCAGAAAGTAAAGCAACGTGGATGCTAAGAAATTTGAGGATAAACACAAGTCTAACAAATATGGAATACAAAAATTGTTGGTTTAAGGGTGGTAGTTTCGTTACCCAAGTTGATGATTGTGTGCTTCAATCACCAAAGTGAAAGTTGGCAAAGTAATCTGAAGTTGATTACTTTTCCTAGTAGATTAGGTTTCTAGTTCGATTCAAGTCAATAGCCGTTCTAAGGCTATAAGTGATGTCCTAAGTTCATACAGGGACACTTATCTAATTTTCTAATTTTAGAATTAGTCGTGACTTACTGATTTTGAGATCGACGTAGCAAGCCGGAAGTGGATTTATGGCTTCTACGGGTGTTGATGCACAAGAATTGGTACCTGCAATCACAAGAACACTTGGTTAAAGAACGCGACTTTTCTATTTAAATAATCCGATCGTTTTGGTTTTCTAAACTGGTTGAAACGTTGTCAAAAAGCGTTCTAAATTTTTCTATAGGCTAGATATGATGAAAATAATTTTACAGTATGAAAAAATATTTTTCTGAAGCTTGTAGGAATTTTTATAATTTTTAAAAACTCAAAATAGATTTAAAACTAAATTTTAATTAAGTAACGTAATTATTCAACAATTTATTCCGGATGCAATTTGCATCGGAAAATTGCAAGTGAGCTGTCAAAATGACCATCTCGGAGAGTTCTTTAACATATATTTTTCTCACATATCATTGTACGTGAAAATAACAAGTTACGGATTTTTGAATGAAAATAACATATTCAACTTTTAGGCTTAAAAATTAATTCTGGAGAATCTAAGCGTCCGATTGAGACGAAACTAGTGCCATTGGGTCCAGAATGTCATTTCTGATTTTCTGGAGCTAGTCTCGTATTTTTCTGACCATTATATTATTTATTATCAATTTAAAACCATTAAACCAATATTATCTAATTATAAAAATTCGTAAATACGCAATATGTTTTAATATACGTATTAAAATACGTTTATATTAACTCGCACCTTCGTTTCTTCGTTCCTACGTGTAACAGGGAAGCGGGGGGAGCGGTTCTCGTCGATGCCGGCGGTGGAGTGAGGGCGGAGCGAGGGAGGCGGTGGGCTGATGGTACGGGCGGCGACCGGAGCTCGGAGGGGGCGTGTGTCGCCGTGGATGATGGAGGCAGGGCTGTGGAGCGCTAGGGGAGTGGTGCAGCAGCGAGCGTCGTTCGTCGGAGGGCGGCGACGTGGGTGGCTCCGTGGTGTCGTCTTGGCGTGGGCAGTCGGAGGCTGCGGTAGAAGCGAGGACGGAGGGCCTCGGGCTCTCGGGCTCTCGGGGGTGTTCGAAGCGGAGGACGAAGGCATCGTCTCTGGAGGCGTTCGAGCGGCAAAGCGGCGCTTCGTAGCGGCGACGGCGTGGTGGGCTTCGGAGTGGAGGGCGGATCAGTCGGAGAAGGACTCCGTCGGACAGCGGAGCGACGAGGCAAGCTACTTCGTCGTCGATGGATGCCGGAGGAAGGCGGTGGTGGGCTGCTGCCTCATCGTCGATGCAGGCAGAGGAAGGCGACGCTCGGCGATGAGCGGAGGAGAGAAGGTGAGCTCGACGCGGGCTTGGGTCGTCGGGGTTTCGTTCGGGTCGTCGGAGCTTCATGTACTGCGGGCTCTCGTCGGAGCCGATGGCAGCCTCGGGCGAAGAAGCAAGCTGGGTGACGTTCGAGCTTGAGAGGTGGTCGAGCGACGGTGGTTGGCTTCGGGGTGCATGGTCAGAGCGTAGGTGGTCGAGGGCAAGGGGTTGCCACTCAGAGCTCGGAGAGAGAGAGGCTGGGCGAGTGAGTGTTAGAGAGAGAGTGAGGGGCCTGTGAGTTTTAAAGCGAAGAGAAATGGGTTTCAAGTGGGTTTGGTGTTTGCGTGAGTGATGGAGAACGAAGGGTACGGGGTTATAAATAGATAAACTAAATTAATATAAAATTAAGTATTAATTAAATACTTAGTCAAAAAAATTTAATGATGTTAGGTGATCACCTTTGACTAATTATAGAAATAATGTTAGGGGGATGAACCGGGTTATGAAAAGTGGAAAAACGTGTTTATCATGGGATGCCACGTTTAGATCTAGGGTTAAGTTTAATTAACTTGGGTTAAAATTAAAAGTAATTAGTAGACTTTAGTAGTAAAATCAAATACACAAAATTACGATTTTGCCCCTACTAGTAAACGTGTCCGAAAAATTACGAAAACATACCCACGGGTTCGTATCATCGTGAGGATCACGAATATGAAGTTCGTTTCGGGGTTTGAGCTACGGAGATACTAGTTTTAGGCCAAAATGTTTAGAAAGCGGGTTTGCGGGATCTCTATTGACTCGACTTCAGAAAATTACGAAATTAATGTGGGGAGCCCTAAATGATCATAGAATGTTACCGTAGAAGTTTGAAAATGTTTTGAAGATGTTTGAATAGAAAATAAATTCATTAAGCCAAAACGGTAATAACTGAAAATGAATTTTTATCAGATCTTTTAGAGGTATTTGATGAAACCCGATCTTACTAAAATACTCCATAACTAGTCTGATATCTCAAAATATTTTAATTGTGTATTTTTTTTCTTTCATGTATATTTGTTGGGACATCTTGTACAGTATGGAATGTAATAATTGGACACTATTTGAGTATTTTTGTACATCTCTGCATCGTGGCTATTTTGGTTTCACTGGTAACCTGCAGGACCTGCGCAAATATCAAATAAGTAACGAGCCCCTGAGAGCGGGTCGTTACAGCTGGGCTGAGCTCAGCATCATGTGGTGGTATCGTTATTATTGCTTCAGGATTTTTCCTCTTTCGAGGGTCTTATCTTTGGAGCCTGGAGGTCGTCCTCTCTTTTGTTGAGGTACGACCGCTTCTGCTGCAGGTGGATTACATCCATCTTTGGGTATGTCAATCCTAGCTGGCGTATTTGCAGCAGGGACGTGTGATCTGACAATCTTCTGGTTGTCAGTGAATTTGTCCGGTAAAATGTGAACTGTGTTTTGGATTTGAAGGATCTACAGGATCTCATGTTCACATTGGTTTGTACGCGGATCAAAATGGGATAAGATTTTTGTGTCCCATGAAATGGTCTTTGAAGCTTCTGGCTTCTGTGTGTTAATGCCTAGTTTGGGAAAAGTGCTTTCATCAAACTCACAATCTGCTAGACGTGCCTTGAAGGCGTCCCCCGTAAGGGGTTCTAGGTATCTAATGATCGATGGCGAGTCGAAACCTATGTAGATACCTAGACGCCATTGAGGACCCATCTTGGTCCTCTGGGGTGGTGCTATGGGGACATAGACAGCACATCCGAATATCCTCAGGTGAGAGATATCCGGCGGGTTCCCATATGCAAGTTGCATCGGAGAATAAGATTGACTCCCTGACGGTCGTATTCTTATTAGCGATGCAGCGTGCAGGATGGCATTTTCCCGTGCATTTACCGGCAACTGGCATTGCATCAACAATGGACGAGCAATCCATTGTAGTCTCTTTATAAGAGATTCGGCTAACCCGTTCTGGGTGTGAACATGAGCTACAGGATGTTCAACTTCTATGCTGGTTGCTTGGCAGTAGTCTAGGAAGACTTGTGATGTGAATTCCCCAGCGTTGTCCAGACGCAATTTATTGATCTGGTTATCTAGAAAATGTGCCCGCAACTTTATGATTTGTGCCAGTAGCTTTGCAAAGGCTACGTTGCGGGTGGACAGGAGGCACACGTACGACCATTTGGAAGATGCGTCAATCAGTACCATGTAGTACCGAAATGGTCCACTTGCGGGGTGAATAGGCCCGCAAATGTCACCATGTATTCTCTCTAGGAAGCTCGGAGACTCCGAGTCCACCTTCAGGGCGGATGGTCTCGTAATTAATTTCCCTTTGTGACAAGTGGGACAAGGAGATGCACCCTTTCGAAGTAGCTTCAGGCTTTTCGAGTTAATTCCTCGGGATTGGGATATGATGCGACGCATCATATTCCTTCCAGGGTGTCCTAGTCTACTGTGCCAGAGTTGGAATTCTGGTTGATTATTGCACTTCTGGTGCTCGAGTGTGTTTGCTTCCATTGCTCTTATTCTTGTATGGTAGAGACCCGACGGGAGTCCCTCAAAATGCTCGACGGTGGTTTTAGCACCCTCTTTATGAGACGTTACATACATGAATTCTCTGTTTTGTTTACTCACCGTCTCAAGGTGGTATCCGTTTAAACGGATATCTTTAAGCTTAACAGATTTCTATGTAAGCTAGGAGAGAAAAGCGCATCTTTTATTAGTAGTTGTGTTTTGTTGGGGAGCATAAAATATGCTTCCCCTGATCCTTCAATAATTCCTGATGGACCGGATATTGTATTCACGGTTCCATCGTATTTATCAATGCTTTGGAAAAAGCAGATGTCTTGGAGGATCGTGTGCGTAGAGGCACTGTCCACTAGGCATTTATAATCCATCTAGTTATAAGAGAAAAAAGTTCGAAGTATAAGGCACAAGAGAAGATATACTACGAATAATTATTCAATGTCTGAAAAGTTCATGCAACATGCTAGAAATTAAAACAAGCAGATAATAAATTGTTTTTCAAACAAAAATTACAATGCATGGAAAAAGTAGATAATGCCTCAGTCGAGCAGGTCATCGTTTGAGAAGTCCTCAGCGATGAACCTGATTGGTGCCAGGTCTTCTTGTTCCACCAGGTTTGTCTCAGCTTGCTTCTGGCTCACTTTGTACAAGTCCTGTAGGTGGCGTGGAGTCCGACAGTTCCTGGACCAGTGTCCAGTCATGCCACACCTGTGGCACTTATCTTCCCAGTCCTTTCTGGGCGCAGAAGTCTGGCCGTCGTCCTTTCTTTTCCACACATTTTTCTTCTTTCCCTCACGGTTGGTTCTTGGAGGGGGTCCTCTAGCCTGCTTCTTCATTGCCTTACCCTTCTGGGGTTTGCCTTTGAAGTTGCTCCTCTTCTTCTGGGAGGAGCTGTGATGCGCTTCAGGCGCAGGAGCAGTGCCGGTAGGGCGTGAGTTATGGGTTGCCAGAAGGAGGTCTCTATTCTGCTCTGCCATCAGAAGGCATGAGAGAAGCTCTGAGTATTTCGTGAACTTTCGTTCACGATACTGTTGCATTAGTATAACATCCTTCTCGTGGAAGGATGTATACGTCTTCTCTAACATGCGCTCCTCCGTCACCTTTTCACCACACAACTTCAGGCGTGAGGTGATGCTAAAGAGTGCCGAGTTGTACTCGGAAATAGACTTAAAGTCTTGGAGACGGAGGTTCTCCCATTCATATCGTGCTCGGGGAAGTATAACATCTCTTTGATGTTTATACCTATCCTCGAGGGCGGTCCATAACTCATAAGAGTCTTCCACCGTTAGGTACTCGGCCTTCAGGGTCCGATCGATATGGCGTCTGATATAGATAATTGCTTTCGCTTTATCTATATCAGAAACCTTATCGCCTAAAGCGATGGCATGGCTCAGTCCCTGTGCTCGCAGATGGAATTTTATGTCCAACTGCCAGCTTAAGTAGTTCTTGCCTGTAGCATCCAATACGTCGAAATCGACGCTCGCAATTTTGGCCATTTATCTCTCTAGCATGTATAAAAATAGGCAATAATTAGATATTTTCACAGAAAAATAAGTAATTAAGCATTTCAGACACAAATATTTGCTGCGTGGATCGGCTAATCACCATATTAATTACAGTCCATACAGTCCCAAAAAGAATGAAAGTACAACTCGGGAACCCCCGTGGGGCCCCTATTCTTCTGGAATGGTCCTTCATCTTCCTGAGGCGTCCGCCGGTCTTGTAATTTTACAAAAATATCCTCACTACATTTTTCTCTCTCAAAAAAAGGAAAAATAATGCAAGGAAAATAATGGTGATAACTAGCCGATCCAAAACCACAGCAAATATAAACATTCGTCGCAGGCAGAAAAAATGCAGCAGGCATTTAATCATCACATGCAGTTTATTCATTACAGGCAATTAATCATCACAGGCAGTTTATAATGGAAAATGAAATTTTTTTCGTTTAAAAATTATTGGACCACTAGGCAACGTCATACACCGTTAGGTTAGTTGACTAACGGCAGAGCGGTCGCAGGATCTTCCTAATTTTTAAACGTTTTAAAAATCATATAATCCGAATAAAATGCGATGAATAAAATCACATGTAATTTGTCCAGATTTTAACGAAAAAAATCGAATTAAATCTGAAAAAGATTTGAAAATAGGAAATTTTCGGGGTGAAACCCTAGTTAGGGTTTTTGGTCGCGCGGATTGCCGCTTCAGGCGGCTAGGGTTTCCGGTTATGCGCGCGCACCAGGGGGTGGGGTCGCTGCGGTCGGCTGGGCCCGTCCGCCGTTGCTGGCGGCGGCGGGAGGAGGGGGGCCGCCACGGCTGGCGACGGTCGAGCCGCCGCTGCAGGCGGCGGGGGGGCCCCGCCGTCGCAGGGGACGGGGGGGCGCCGTCTGCAGGCGGCGGGGGAGCCCCGCGACGGGGGGGGGGCCCCGCCCCACGGCGGGGGGCCCCGCCGTCGCAGGCGGCAGGGGAGCCCCGCCGTCACAGGCGGCATGATCTCCCGTCGCTGCGAGCGGCGGGATCGCGGGGTAGGGGTGGTCGCGGGGCGGCTTCCGGCCGCGCGGCGAGGAAGAATCCCCATAGGCTTTTGGCGTTTTTGGGGAAAAAGATGGTAAAAATCCGATTTTTATTGGAAAAAACCAGTTTTAATCTTCCAAAAAAGAGTTTTTATTGTAAAAAAGTTGATTTTTATCAATAAAAATATTGATTTTCATTTAAACGATTGATCCAAGAATTTGGATCTAGACATATGTGCACATGAATTTAGATCTAGGGAAAAAAAGTTACCTCTAGATCCTACCCGTCGGATCTAGCGACGTTCGGTGAAGGAAGCCCGTTCGCGTCGCGTTCGTCCGTCGGCAGGGGTTCGGCTCAGCCTCGAGCGTGCTGATAACGTGTTGTAAACTTGGTGGCTATGGAATACATAGCCCTGTATTTATAGCAATATGGTTACATAATGGGTGGATACCCACTAACGGGTTGGGCCACCCAAAGCCCGTTTATAACAATTTTAGTATTATCATATAATTTTCCCTTTTGAATCAAACAGCTAAATAAGCAAGTATTTTTTCCATAATACATTTGTGATGTTTTCTTTTATTTCTTAATATGCTTCATCAGAAAATGGTGAATTTTTTATTAGCAATTATATAATAATTGCAAATTATAGGATTTCATATCATGGAGGAGGTAGGACACGTATCTAATGTAGTCTTGTATGACCAGGTTCGCCATCGTTCTGTGTAGATCCGACATGGACATGTATGAATATTCATGGTGATAGTACTGTTAGAAATTTTAAATATGGTGGCATGAAGAAAATTAATTTACGCACATTAATTCTTTACATGAGGCTATGATAGGAGTTATGGATCACGCACGTAGACATTCCGAACGGCAAATAAATGATCGTGTGATGCATTATATTCAAATGTCCAGGTTGCATGTATATGTTAGGTTGACGTGGACACGGTTGGACCATGCACTACTGACAGCGTTGGTTGAGAGATGGAGGCCTGATACCAATACATTCCATATGCAACATGGGGAGATGACGATCACGCTGTAAGGCATGGCAATCATTAAGGGCATACATATTGACAGAAGTCCCATATGGCGAGGTGGACGATGCCACATCACATTGGTAGATTTAATGGAGCATATACAAGGACATGCATCCACTGAAAACCAAGGAGCTAAGGTGAAGCTTAGCTGGCTACGTGAAACTTTTATGGTTTTGCCTGATGGAGCCAAGGGTGCAGATTCAACAATATGCACGGGCGTACATGCTACATATGATCGGAACCTTATTGGTTCCAGATCCAAGCAACGAATCGGTGAACCTATGGTGGTTGGACTGTTGGAGAAGCTGGAGCATTTTGATGGCATTGGAGGGCATTCCTAGAAATGTGCAATGCTTGCACACTTGTATTCTGAGTTAAGCAACGTGGTAAGAAATCAAACAGTTGCTTTATATGTATGCGGCACATTGTTGCAGGTATACAATTTTTTCCTTAGGTAATATTGTGATATAGATATATTAACAATCGCTAACAAATCAACATTTACATGTATGGTTACGGGAAAGATTGCATATATGAAGGCATACATACACCCAAAATGTGTTGAATCTCTTGGCACACCAAATACACTAAAGGGGATGGATAGTGTATATCACGACGACATTGCAAAATTAAAAGTTACTAAAAATGTGCAAGTAAAGTGCGGAAGTGAATAATCACTATTCAGAGCATGAGCAAATGCAAACACGAGATTTAATCTGGTTCGGATCCTTGTGTTTCTACTCCCAGTCCTCTATTACTCGTAGAGATTTTCAATCCACTATTACCAAGCAAACATACAAAGATGCTAACACTCCCAGTGTTGCAAAATTGTATAATCTCTTTAACAAGAGATTCAGCCAATAAAGAGAAATTGTATGAAATAATATCGCATATAGCCTTGTAATGTGAGAGTTGAATCAGAAGGAATGTGAATGTATCTCCAAGGTTTCTTGATGTGAGATGTGGTATAAACACTCTTGGAGAAGGACTTTTTATTGAGGTAAAATTTCTACAGAGTAACCCCAATGAAAATCTGAAAAACACCCTCTCTTTTAGAGTGAGAAAGTGAAGTTTAATAATGAGAGAGAGAGTAATTTCATGTAAATTACAGAGGGTTTGATTTCTATTTATAGGACAAAAGAATCCCCAAATAACTGTCTAACAACTGTCCAAAGCGGTTCGAAAAAAAGAAACTGTCAATCAAAAAATTAGTCGACTAAGAAGGTCATTAGTCGACTAGGTCTGAAAAATGAACTAGGATTTGACCATTGTAACTGAAATTAGTCAACTAAAAAACTTAAATTGGTCGACTACAAACTGTAAATCAGTCGAAATTATAGCTGTTTGCGGAAGTTATACCCGACTCTGATCGACTAGGTAGTTTATTAGTCGACTAGAAATGTAACTAATAAACGCTCAAAAATATGATAGTTGTAATAGCTACCTCTTAGTCGACTAGGGAAACCTACTAGTCGACTAGGACCAAAAATATGAAATTTTTATGAGAAAATGATCCTGTCAACTAAGGAATAAGTCTAACTAAGGATTTTTGTTTTTTTTGGGATTTTTGGGAAATGAATTAGTCGACTAGGAGACAATGTTAGTCGACTAATTAGGTCTATGTCTTAGTCATTTGAGGGAATCCTAAGATGTTTAGATAGATCATTATCAAGGCTTTCACAATCTAAGTATAAGCTAGAAGAAAAATAAAGAGTACACCATTTATAGCAAGATACATATATTCAAGTTTGAGCTTCGTCTTGCTTGTAATGCTTCTTTCAATATATATGTTGTCTTGATGACTGTCTTATTTAAATGAGATTTTGTTGAAGCTTATAACCTGCATAGATAAAGTTAGCATGCACAAATAATAATAATAATAGATATGTTTGTATCATCAAAACTTTATGGAGAGAGAAAATCAAATCGTAGTTTCCAACAAAATGTATTGGATGGAACAGTCTTCTTAGGGTGCAGGTGGAACGTGCCACGAACATTTCAGGAAACTCCTCAATGGAATCTCGAAATGTATAGAAACGAGCTTAACTTGTTAGATATCACACATGTATGAATTTATAAATTTTATATCATTAGTTGAAATAATGATAAATACACACACACACACACACACACATTTGACAACGTTTTTTGAATTCTAGGGCTGACTAGGACAAGATAAAGAGTGGCTGAGATTTGATTTTGATAAATCAATGGTTGAGATTGGATTTTGTGAAAATTTTAGTGGGAAAACTTAAATTTTGGTGGAAAAAGTGTCTTGGGAACCAAAACTTTGAAATTAGAAGTGTCTTGGGAAAGATTGTGGAGATTAAATTTGGGAGGGAAAGTGACTTGGGAACCTAAACTTTGAAATTAGAAGTGCCTTGGGAAAGATAGTGGAGATTAAATTTGGGGGAAAAAGTGCATTGGGAACTTAAACTTTGAAATTAAAAGTACCTTGGGAAAGATTGTGGAGAAGCATGATCCATTAAATTAAACAAAATAAAAAAATTAGCGTAAAAAATTTAGTGGAACAACAAATTAGTGTAAAAATAACATGAGATTTGTTGCTCTACACCCGCGTCGAAGGCACTCACTAAATTTTTTTACACTATTTTGTTGTTCAGCACCGAAGGCGCGGGCGCAAAATTTGTTGTTCGACACCGAATTTGTTGTTCCGCGCTGAAGGTGCTCGTGCCACTAAATATTTTTACGCTAATTTATTGTGCTATTAAATTTTGGCTGTGGAAATAATTTTTTGGGAAACATAGATTTCGCGGGAGAAATCTTAAATAAACCAGGCACCCGGGCACGGGTTATGACTAGTATGTGTGTGTATATATATATGGCAATCTTCGGGTGCGAAAAAAACTCGTACGAAAGCCGTGCAAAAACTTTTTTTTTATTTTTTTGAAATTTTTTCAAAATTTTTTTTTGATGTTTAATCCATACAATTATACACCCCAGGAAAAATAATGGGTGAACCCGTTGGGGATTAGAGCACCCATCCACCTGTTACAAATTTAACAGTCTCAAAACGTGCGAATTTGTTGAAATGCCTTGATCGAAGTCCAAATGACATTATTTCTCAACCATTATTTTTTGAGGGGGGATATAACAACATATAATGAAGGTGGAAAAAAAATTTTGAGAAAAAATTTCAAAAAAAATATAAAAACATTTTCGCACCGTGCGAAATATTCTCATTTGAAGATATATATATATACACACACCAAATATGTACCTAAGAACGTGCGCAGGCAGAATTACCTGCGCATGCCCTCTCTGTTCGGTGTTTTTAAGTATTTTTTTGAATTTTTTTGCAGTAGCTAGATATACTTGTTGTGAAGCTCCCCACAAAATTTCAGGTCAATCCAACACCGTTTGAGCCTCCGTTCATCGATTTCAAAAACGTTGCGCAAAACTGTCCAAAATTCTGGACAATTTTGCGCAACGTTTTTGAAATCGATGAACGGAGGCTCAAACGGTGTTGGATTGACCTGAAATTTTGTGGGGAGCTTCACAACAAGTATATCTACCTACTGCAAAAAAATTCAAAAAAATACTTGGAAACCCCGAACAGAGGGGGTGTTCGCTGGTATTTCTGCCTGTGCACGTGCACAGGCACATTTGCCTATATATATATATATATATGAAAAATGGAGGAGTGCTGATAACACTGGAAATTTTTCCAGCGCTGTCAGTGATCTGGGCAACCTACAGATATTTTTTTTTAAAAATATTTTTGTAGTAGTTAGATAAACTTGTTAGGAAGCTCCCCACAAATTTTCAGCTCGATCCGACACCGTTTGAGCCTCCGTTCATCGATTTCAAAAACGTTGTGCAAAATCTGAACAGTTTTGCGCAACGTTTTTGAAATCGATGAACGGAGGCTCAAACGGTGTCGGATCGAGCTGAAAATTTGTGAGGAGCTTCCTAACAAGTTTTCTAAGTACTGAGAAAAAATTTTAAAAACATTTCTGTAGGTTTCCCAGATCGCTGACAGCGCTAGAAAATTTTCCAGCGCTGTCAGCATTCCTCCATTAACACACACACACACATGGGCTTGATGGAAAAGAGCATTTGGTGTAGGAAATTTCATACACCACCCTTCAAAAACATCACATTCAACTTAATTTTTTGAAAATTTTTTTGCTTAGAATTGTTGTACACATTCTAAAACCCCAAAAGCCCCAAATATGGGTGAACCTTAGGGGGGATTTGACCTTCGATCGACTCGTGACAAAAAGTTCTATTGTTCTGAAAACGTTGAATTTGTAACAATCGGATCGAGGGTAAAATAGTGTTGGGTTCACTTGATTTTTGGTATGTTCATCATCCATGATAAGGACATCAAGATGTACGGTGGTGATTATAGGAAACAATATTGGAAATTGAAGTTTTAGGAGGACGGAGTAGGAAATTTCCTACACCGAATGCTCATATCCCTTTGTGGGCTTGTACTTGCCCCTTTATGTGAGAGGGCATATGAGGCATTGCCTCATATGGTGTATGATACCCATTATTGTCATATATTTTTTTTGAAAATTAAGTAATGTATATATGTTGAAAGTGTACAAAGTACGGGAACGTCTCGTCCGCATTTCCTGATTGCAGACAATGGAGAGGCCAGGGAGTAATCATCAGGCACTGGCAATCATGCAGACATGGAGAGACCCCAGAAGCAAGGCAAGGCACTTACGCCAACCAACAAACAACATAACATCTTACGGGGGACCCCAAAAGGAAGGACAAACCCCTCCCCCCAAGAGAAACAGACATGGCCAACGGCCTACAACCAAAGGAAAGCCACAAGTAAACCCGCATCCGCGGAAGGCCCACCACAGGATTCCTGCCTCAAAGCTTCAATAGAGATAGCCCTGCAAACGCAGTGTTGGTCACCGCCGCCATGGAATGAGTGACCGGTGGAACCATTCTTTTTTACCCTTAGACTTCGATGCAGCTGCCTTTGCATATGCACTGTCAAACAGCGCCCTCCATGCTGGGTTCTTGACCACCATGGAGTTGGTAGGCGAGTCCGAGCCAATCGGGCTCGAGGCAGCGGGAGCACCGCTTGGTTTTGGAACCACTCTAATGGACCCAGGCTTACAAGCCGCCCCCCTTAGTAGTGCCGCACCTGCCACGACCGCGTGGGCCAGAAGGGAACTTGTCGTTTGCATTGTTAATTGTCATGTGTGTGTGTGTGTGTGTCTGTGTGTGTGTGTGTCGTTCGCCTTGTCAATTGTCATATATATATATATATATACATATATGAGAATAATGGATATCATACGTCATATGAGAGATGGCCTCATATGCCCTCTCACATAAAGCACCCAAGTACAAGCCCACATGGGCTTGTACTTAGTTGTACATGTCCCCTTTATGTGAGAGGGCATATGAGGTCATCTCTCATATGGCGTATGATACCCATTATTATATATATATATATATATATAATATATATATATATATATATATATATGAGGAGGGATCAAATAACCCCCAAGAAAACCACCTAGCTAAAAGTCTATGCCCCCCCCTATTTTTTTGGAAGATCCGAACCATTCATCTTGATCTTCACCCTCTAAAACCCTGACCCACCAATTTTCAACCCGATCCCATGTGTTTTGCCCGTTCATCAACCCTTCGCAAAAGTTCTGTTCATGCGAAACCGTTAAATTTGGGTCAGATGGATGAAAGAGCAAAACACGTGGGATCGGGCTGAAAATTGGTGGGTCAGGGTATTAGTGGGTAGAGATCAAGATGAACAGTCCGGATCTTCCGAAAAAATCGGGGGGGCATAGACTTTTAGCTAGGGGGTATTCTTAGGGGTTATTTTTGGGGGTTATTTGATCCCTCATATATATATATACTAGTCATTACCCGTGCCCATAGGGCACGGTTTATTTAATGGCTGAGTTTTTCCCCCACAAATTTCAAGTTTTTCCACAAAATTTCAAGTTTCCCTCAAAAATTTAAGTCCCCCCAAAATTGTCATTGCCACCTAGGACAAACTTGTCACGTAGGACAAAGCTTTGTCCTAGTAGGATAAGATTCAAAATCTTCAAAGGACTGGAAAAAATGGTCGGAGGGGGAATAAAAAGGGTGGGTGTGGTTGTGTGGGGAGGGTCCAGGGGAAAAAAATTGCAAAAACTGGGGTTGTATGTGCAAAATTCCCCACCTCCTCTCTTATCCCTCAAAATCTCATCTCTTATATTTTCTCTTATCCAATTTCCATCTTTTATATAATAGATATCCAAATTATCTTATCCAATTTCTCATGTCCAAATTCTCTTATCCAATTTCTCTTAATAACATCCCTCTTTTATATAATAGATATCCAAATTCTCTTATCCAATTTCTCATGTCCAAATTCTCTTATCCAATTTCTCTTGATAACATCCCTCTTTTATATAATAGATATCCAAATTCTCTTATCCAATTTCTCATGTCCAAATTCTGTTATCCAATTTCTCTTGATAACATCCCTCTTTTATATAATAGATATATATATATATATATATATATAACGTAGTCTAATGATTTATTTCTACAGATTAGGTTATCTGGGAGCCATATAATGAGCGATTCAAGAATATCCATCTTGCATGTATAGAAACTCTAAGGATCTGGCATGCACAGGTACCCTTATTCGGCTAGGAATACGTGGAGATGCATGTACAGACTACATTACGTGGCAATTTGGTTTTACTCAGCACATCCCAATTGTCATCCCAGTCTTACTGAACAGGACCGGTGAGACCCATCAACAATGAGCTGATGCCACCTTGGTGCCTCTTGCAGAGTGGATGAACAGAGATGACTGTGTTGTTGAGGTGGAGGATGCTGTTTCATTAATGGTATTGGTGGATTACCAGGCAATGCATATATAGTGGGTACGAGCCCCAGATGTCGTACATTCCACGTGGTCCCATCGAGCGACAACTGGTAAATATTATCTTCATGCTCAAATATTTTGATTATAGTTTATGATTCTTGTAACTCAAATGCTTCTTATCAATATGTTTTACAGACGGATGCATTACTTGACAGCCACTATATTGTGTCACGAGGAGTAGAAGAACGTGTCACAACATTCTACAGTTCCATTCTGAGTAAGGTCGATTAGGTGCTACGGCGTACACGGCATCTTCCCAGAAGGTGTAGATGTTGGAAACATAAAGTTTTCTTCCCATAAAGTTTTTGATGATACAATCATTTTTATATTTGTGTGTATACTAACTCTTTGGATGTAGATTATCAAGCTCAAAACTCTCACATATGACAGTCGTCAAAGTTACATTGCAAGAAAAAACATCAAAATGCACGATGAAGCTCAAGCAATGAATTCTTATATCTTGAGAAAGACGATGTAATTTTACTTTTTATTCTTGCAAAACTGTAGATTGTTAAAGCCTTGATAATACTCTATCATAGTTCTTTAGGACTCAGCCTCAAAATCCAAACTTCAGAAAAATTAGCAGACCAGCACTTTCCCCTAGTCGACTAATACAATTTTTCTTATTTTATTAAGAAAAACAAAATACTTTTTGGTCAAAATATATTTTCCAATCATAAGGATCAATTTCTGAAAATTTCTCAAATTTTTGTTCCTAGTCGGCTAATAGGTTTTCCTTGTCTACCAGACAGTTTTCCAAATAGTTATAACATCAGTTATTATAACTGATTTCTATTAAATAATTTTCTAATTATTTAATGGCAGTTATAAACTACCTTCCAACGTTCATATTGTCAGTTCCTAGCCGTTTTGGCAGTTTATAGAAGTTTATATCCGTTCTCCTTCAAAGGACACTTCAACAGACATTTTTTGTCTAGCAGACTAGTTAGTCGACTAATACTTTAGCCTAGCCGACTAATTTTTGGAAAAACGACACTAAATTTTTTCCATGTGTCGCAGCTTCGTCGATACATTAGCGATCCGTCTCATGCGGTGGATTTTTCGGAGATTACCGTTCGCCCCGATATGACGTATGACCATCATCCAGTGCAGATCCTGGACAGGCGTCAGAAATCGCTTCGGAACAAGATTGTCAATCTTGTGAGGGTGATGTGGCGACACGGTTCACCTGGAGAGTCTACTTGGGAGAATGAGGATGAGATGCGAGAGCATTTCCCACTTTTGTTTCCGGACTCGTGAGTTTTTGGAAATTCCGAGGACGGAATTTTTCTTAAGTTGGGGAGGATGTAACGACTGCTTTTCATGTATCTGAATATAATATAATATAATATGTATTTTGGTGGATTTTCTCCTCTTGTGTGGTTTTCGTCTTCGTAGATTTCATTTTCGATCGATTCGTCGTACTTTCTCGTTTCTTCCTTAGGATTGTCGATTTCGAAGTATGTCACTCGTGACGGACTTCATAACGGTCGTATCTAACTGTTAGATCAAGCCTAGGAGTCTTAGGAATCGATCCCGGGGCCCCGCGCTCCGTATCGGTACTTTTGGTGCTCATTAGCCGGTGTAAGAAGGGCCACCGACCGACTAGATGACGATCCAGTCGGTCGGCAATCCTTCTTGGACCGACTAGTTAGCTTTCTAAATTTCTCAGGAGTTACTGTTTATCGTTAGTCAGTCTAAGAACGTTGGTTGACCGACTAGGTTGCAAACTAGTCGGTCAGCAATGCTTCTTGAACTGACTAACTCATCATATTATTTTTGTATCAGTTACTGTTTACTCTTAGTCGGTCTAAGAACGTTCATCGACCGACTAGATGCTAAACTAGTCGGTCAGTATTTGTTCATGGACCGACTAACTCTAGAATCCTATTTTCGTTCAGGAGTTACTGTTTGCACTTAGTCGGTCTGCGTTGGTCGACCGACCGACTAGTTGCCAAACTAGTCGGTCAGTGGTTGCTCTTTGACCGACTAACCAGTGTTAAAACCCTAATTTCTGGGCAGCCGCCAGCTCAACCTATTTAAACCCAACCCAAACGACTTCTTCTTCTCCAACACGACCTAAAACCCTAAAATCTACCCCCTTCAGCCCCCATCTTCCTCCAAGCTTCATTTCTCCATTCCAAGCCCTAGAATCATCATCCAATCCAACCATTCACTCCATCCACCTCTCATCTTCCCCAAAATCTCACCCAAACCCATCAAAATCCCCAAATCCCCCAAAACCCTAGGTTCCCCAAACTTCTCCAATCTTTTCCAGATCTGATCCTAGGGTTCCCCGGAGTGTTCCTTCCGTCTCCTCTTGGTAAGAAATCGATTCCTCTATGTTTTCATAGTCTATTAGTATTTTTATGAAACCCTAATTAATTTCAAGTGTTTGGTGCGTGTTTCCCCCATAACAGTGATTTCCCCATAGATTGGCGTCCGTGTGACGGAGTAGTCGCCATCCCCGGTGCTAGGCAAGTGAAACTTGCATCTCTTGATCTAGGCCATGTTTTAGGCCATTTACCTTGCTTTAGCGTAAAAGAGACTAGACGGTGAAAGGATAGCCGTTTAGACGCCATTGACCTAGCTTGACAACGAAGCTTGGTCTGTCACTTTCATCATGCTTGTATGTCACGTTTAATTTTCCTTAACGGTACGCGTATTAACTGTTCATGTCATCCATGCATCCTTAACTGTCATTGCATTTCGCCTGCCATGTTTAATTTAATTAACGGTATGCGAATTATCTGCTCATGTCATTGCATGCTTGAATACTCATCGTGATTGCGTAGCATCGCTACATACTAGTGCTACTTGTTCCGGCTATGTGCACCCCTACACCATACTTATCAAATACACTTTCTGGCTCGTGTTCCAGAAGACGAGCTCATCACAGCCTGCGGGCAATAGGGCACTCGTTGAGTGACCCCTTGTACTTGATACTTGAACACAGCCTGCGAGCAATAGGGCACTCGTCGAGTGATCCCTTGTACCTTACTTGTTACTTGACATTACATGTCACCCCTACCACTTGATACTTGCCACTTGTACTCTCCTTTACCTTACTTGTCACCACCGTACTTTACTTGCCATGCACCATGTTTTAATTGCTAGGTTTCTAGTTTACCATTATTCCCGTTTCCTTGCACAAGTCTTTCAACTTGCTGACATATGCCCCTTTTCTCTTTTGGGTGACACATGTTAGAGCCCGAGCCTGAGTTACTTGTTGAGGACGAGGTGTTTGCTGACGCCGAGCCCGTACTTGTGTTTGACGGGGAGTACGTGGACACTGGGGACCAGTCCTAGTGTCTTCGTTGTGTTTTACTTTTATTAGACAGTTGTTTTGTTATCGGTGCGTAGCACCCATACTTGTTGTTGTTGCAGTTTTTGTTGGCCTTGTTCTGGGCCTTTAGACTCTTTTCTTTTAGCCTGGTGGCTTTTCTGGATGTTGGACTTTTGTTGATGTTGGATAATTTGTGAGATGTGGAATTTTATTTCAGTCTCGCCTTGTGTTATTATTGCTATTCTGTTGTGGTTACAGGGACCTGCTTATGTATTGTGGACGCTTATCGGGTTTGGGGCTTCACAGCTCCACTCCCGTGCGGACCTTTTCACGTCTCGCCTCCATTTCAGGGAAGCGGGTCGTGACAACTACAGAAAGGATAAGAAGTTCGAAAAAAGAAGGCACTAGCAGCAACATGTGACTCTTCATCTTCAGATGAAGAAGAAGAAGTCAACGAACAATCTAATGAAGAGAATGCTCATATGTGTTTTATAGCACAAAGTGATAATGAGGTAAGTAGTTTAGATAATGAAGAACTACTTGATGCTTTTAATGAATTATATACGAGATTCAAGAAATTGAATTCTCAACATAAGGCATTAGTTCTTTCCCATCAAGAACTAACCTCTTCCTCTTCTTCATTAGATAGTCTAAAAATTGAGAAGGAAACATTATCTTCTCAAAATGATAAACTACTTCATAAAAATGAGATTCTCAAATCTAAGAATCATAATATGATTTCACGTATTTCCATTTTAGATAAGGATATCTCTTCTCTAAAGTTGAAATATGATGATATGTCTTCTAACATTAGTAAGTTTAATAAAGGAAATAATAATCTTGATGATTTACTTAGAGTACAACATCCTGCTAATCACAGACAAGGTTTGGGGTATAAGAATACTCCTCTATTTTTGTAGTGAAATTTGTAATTGACCACTATCTATCAAGCCGATGATGATAGAAATATTTGTTTAACATGTAAAAGGTTCTTGCAAGGAACGCTTGTATCGGTAGCGCTCTAGCTTCTTTGAGAACCCCATTGAAGCTCTCTTAACATGGTAATGATACAATAGCATTTCCCACCATCTGCATGCATAGCCCACCACCTTGTCTCCCCATCCAAGTCTGTAGTAATCCACTTATCTACTGTAACGGACTCTGCTCTAATCTTGAACGATACGCATTATACGCAAGCAAGTCCAGTGCATTGCCAGCCCACCAGAGTTTCTTTCCAATGTTATTGTTCAGTATCCATACGACTTGAAATTTGCAATGATATGTCAAAGACAATACCTATGGTGTCTATTTGCCGGCCATCCCTCCAACAGTTCTCTAGGAATACTTTTCATTCTATCGAAAATAAAGGTTCGTTCAGTGATGATGAGCACTGGGTATATATAAATATATACATCCGAAAATCCACTTCCAATTTTTTTGGTTCCCAGTCGCCACAACAGCAAATGCTAAAGAAAACATCCCACCATTTGCATCCACTCCTGGGGCCACAAGTAAACAACTAGCATATTTCCCATACAAATGCGTTCCATCAATACTTAGGACCGACCAACAATGATTGAAACCTTCAATTGAAGGTCCAAATGCCTAGAACACCCCTGTAAATTGTGCCACTCCTAACCTGATAGTGTCATATATGATCTTGTAAACTGTTCCAGGATTACTTTCTGCAATGGCCTCTAAATACTATAGGAGCATCTTGTTGGGGGATATATGCCCTCGGTTCATTTGTATTGGATGCAAAGAGTTTGCGATATAAGTTTAGAACAATAAGGATGTGTGAATTTTGCATATGATGCAAAAAGGAGAATTAAATGTGTTGTAAAATGTTTACATACATATTTAAACACATTGAAACGGTTACCTGGATGACGGATCGTCTGGTCTAAACGGACCTTCAAACAGTGTCAAAAACGGACTCAAAATGTGCAAAATAGAGCCCAAACAGCGTATGGAGGCCCATATAGGGCATTGCGGGTCGGGCCCGCTTCAGCGTGCGCCCGACCCACGCCCATGCCCGTGAGACGGGTGCGCGCCCACTAAGGCGGGCGGGTGGCCGTGCCCGCTTGAAGCAAGCGGGTGTGCGCCCGCGCTCGCCTATAGTAGTCGGGGCTCGCCCGCTTGAAGCTGGCAGGGCCCCGCCCGTTGCACACGGGTGTGCGCCCGCGTGCTGTGCACGTGCCAATTAATGCTGGGCGTGCACTGACGCCTGGGGTCCACGCGGTGGGCCCCACGCCTAGGGTTGCAAACCCTGGCTTGTTGTTTTTTGTGACGGCTCAGTTTTTTTTGCAAAAAACTGAGTTTGGGTTATCTTTAGACACTCGTTTGAGGGTCAAACGAGGTCAGAATTGGGTGCCGTTCAAACCTATGCGTTCACCGTTCAACCCTCTTTGATTTGATAGGTTGTATCACTTGCGAAGCCCAACGGCAAGGGATGAACAGTTCACCGAAGTTTGGCCTTTGTGAAAGGCAAACTTTAATTAATTTTTCTCCCAAGTCTTTTAGCCCCATATCGGATATGGAGTAAAGGGGAGCAGTCAGCCGCCTATATAAATAGGGGCCTACTCTCCTCCTTGAAACTCTCCCAAGCTCCAGATCTGGATAGCTCCATTAAACGTGAGCAAATTTGGATCTGAGCTTAAATTAAATATTCTCTTTCTCCCTAAATTTCTTCCTTTCTCCTGTTCGGGTTTTAGCAAAGCTACGAAGGAGCTCGGATCGGATCCGAAGTCTTGACGAAGGATCCACTTAAGGTGAAATCTTCTTCGATGCGTGGTTGGTGCAGCGACAAGGGTGTTGCTCGCCTCGGGAGGCGGTGCAGTTTGGAAAGCAGTTCGGCTCGGGACAAGATGCAGCTTGGCGCGGTTCGGCTCGGGAGAAGTGGCGCGGGGCCAAAGAAATGTTGCGGAAAATAACGCTTCGTTTTCTGAGGAAACAAAGTGAAAGATATGTAGTTTAAATAACATGCTTTTATGAATTGCAAGTGTTAGATAGATCTATCATTGGGGGTGGTCAGACCCAGCCCCGGGATAGTAGAAATCTTGGCTAGGGTTTGTTCCCTTTAGGGCTAGATTTAAAATAAATTTAAATCTGTTTTTCCGCTGCCATTTTGTTTTCGTCGTCCAACCGACTTAGGTCGGACGTCGATTTTATTACCCTAAGGACCTAGAAAACCCTTCAGTTCTGATATGACTCCTCCTAACCACCAAATATCCGTGATAATTCTTTCGATCTAGTCATCCATGCTTTGTAATATGAAAATCTAATCCTTAACAAGGTGTGTACAACATCTTAGATTTCTGCCTATGTCTAATCAAGCTTTATCTTCACCATTGGCATAATCATGTTACTAATGAACCCTGCTATGGCTTTATTACGATCTGTTTTCAAACGTGGATTATTACAGGTACGTTCCGCACCTACATTTGATATCTTGAACCTCCCATTAGTTCTTTTTCCCAATACTGCATGAATCTATCATGGACATTCCCGATGCGTCTCTTCATAGGTATACGGCTTCATCTCAGAATTTAGGCCACATATCACAGAATATTTATCATGTCTTGTTTGTCTTGCTTAGGTTGAATGTAACATTATGCTTGATGCTCCACTCTGTTATTGCTTTAATCAAGTCAGTCTTTGTTTCAAATAGATCATCGACTTTACACACTCCATTATCCCTGTAAATTTTTGGCTCTTCCATACCATGTTCTAGATTATTTCTAATAACTGTTGCATTTACCCATTGCTCCTCTTCAACTTATCTGGTAATGGCACTTCATATGCCACATTTGTGTTGTCAGCAACTGATTGTTGTATCCATCAGGTATCATCTTCGTTTGTATCTGCAGCATAATGCATGCTATCCTCTCTTACACCGTCATAGTTGTCGTTATTGATGACATCACTTTCTTCATCCACCTATATTGCCATAGAGGTTAATGCTCCAACATGTGCTGGCATGCAAATATCTTCAGGAATCACATTCGACTAATTGGGCATCGACTCCGGTACATATGGGCCTTGCAAGTATGTTGAGTATGGTGCATGCCCTCTATATTCAGGAATTTGAATGCCTTACCCCACAACATTCCACTTGCTAATGACATAAAAACATGTAATTTTTAGAAAATCAAATTTACATTTTACAGATATCATATAAAAGTTCGTAATACTTGCACGATTTCGATACTTACGCATCCATATTCGCATACTCTTGTGGGTAATACGAACACCCTTCTCCTGACATGTTCTCCTACTGCTGATACTCTTGGGTTGGAGAAGAAGACATAAATTTTGCTGATTTGTTCTCTAAATTAAGCAAGCAAGCGAATGTTTTGTGTGCTTCAGTTAATTGGGTGTTGATTATTGCATCAATCTCCACGTAAATTTCAATTGACCATTGACTTGTCCCAAGCTGAATAGATTGTAACACCCCGCTCTCCAAGATACTCGGAAAGTACGAATCCGTCACAGGTGATCCCAGAGCAGCGAGTATTACGAAGGAAAATACAAAAAGAAAAACTCAAAGCAGGTCCACTGTGCACTGCTGGGATAGTACTTGTAATGTTTTTCCACATCAAACAACAACACGGAACACAGAGAACACTGAAACAAGGAACACTGAACTTTATTTATCTAATATCACCCATATATGTATACATCGTCTCATACAACAACTCAACCCCACCACAAAAGAACCCAAGAATACATATCTCTCTCTCCTTACCCCTCGCCACCCCAACCTAACTCATCCACAGAACTCCACTGCTCCACCTCATAGCCACCAACCAACTCCAACACCAACACCTGAAAAGACAATGGTGGGGCACGTCAATGCGTGACCCAGTAGGATATCCAACTCCGCCCCAAATGCCACTACTAAATGAAACTACGGGCGTGCAGATGATGCATTGCAACATGGCATGGCATGGCATGAACATGGTGCTAAAGGTAAACACAACCATAAGAAAGGGAACATAGTAGAGGGGTTACGATAATAACAATAACAATAATAAATGCAAGCTGAGGAAGTGAAACAATTAAACTACAATTATGAACACACTTAAGGGCATAAAAAAATAAATCAAGCAATTCATTGGTTAGCGTTTTGGAACCTAGGTAGTGGGTAGGACCCTTTTGGGACTGGACCTCCCCCCAATTGGGGTGGAACTGGAACTCTCCCAGACATGCTATGGACTTAGCCAAGCATGCAATTTCGTTAACAAAGGAGCCCTTCTCTCATTTCTCCTTATATCCGACACTCCATGCCTCATGTGCTATGTCAGGAGTGCAAACCACAAATGGTCCATCCCTCATGTCCACCTACTACTTTGGTTCCCCCAAACCCCGTGTCACCCTCCTCTGGGGAGGACTTAATCATTTATTTACTTACATCATTTTGCATATATGAAACATAAGTCAATAAACATATTTCCACACAAGTTATCACACTCATGTCTCAATGAGTTATGCACACATGTGTCATGCTAGTCTCAACACCATCTCATATGGCCAATCCTTCCTTGTGTCAACCATCCAATACCATACAAGGTCCATTGGCATCACAAAACCAAAATTATAACATATAACACAAACCAACAATCTGTCCATAGTCGGATTAATGAGCAAATTTCTACATATTTTTGTACTGAACATAACCATACAATACAAATGAAAGTTACAGATATGTAAGTTGGTATTTCACTGACAAAATTTCAAGCATAAATTCGAACTGTGTGATTTATGGTGATTTGTTTCCCAACACATAGAAATGCTGCCAGCAGAAATAGAAAATGACCCAACTTGATGAATGAATTACTACCTGATACGACTACTTTGACCGGGTCCGGAGGAGCCAAGTCAACCACGACCAGTCAACCAGCCAAACTACGGCCTCGGGCTCCGGCCCAAGGATCTTACGGGCGGGTCGCGTTTCTCCACCCATGACGAAGGCCCAAGAGATTGCCCGCTTCTGTAGCGGAGGAAATCGGGGCCCAAATCGAGGAAGCCTTCGCCAAATATGGCAGCCGCCCCGTGCCATCATGATCCGCCAATTATGGCAGCCACCTTCATGGCTCGCCAAATATGGCAACCGACTTCATGGCCAGGCTTAATGGCCATCATTCCCCCGCCATTATGGCCCGCCAATTATGGCAACCGCTTATGGCCATGACTCCACCTTCATGGCGTCATCAAGTGGGCACAATTAGAGGGAGTCAACCCTTCCCCATTTGCACGACCCCATGAATGGCGGCCATGATGTCACGTCATGGCACATGATGAGCATGGTTCGTCTATATAAGGAGGGGGCGGGCGTCATTTGGAAGGGGCCGGATCTTCACCACCTACAACGGAGGTACCTCATACTCCCATCTTATACCTTCTTCCACCTTGAATATTTCTCCTCCAAAGCTCGGCCCGAGGACTCGAGTATCGGTCTCTCCGCGAGCCATACTCGATCCCACCGAGCACTTATCAGGCCAGATCTGACTTTGGCATCGGAGGGGCTTCGGTCGGAACCAAGGTCCGACCCCCCTGACGAGCTCTCTCGTCTATTCAGGTCCAGGAGTTCCAGCGACGCCGAGGCTACCCCTCGGCATCCTTCCAGCCGGAGCCAAGCGTCCTCGTCCCTGACCTCGTTCGTCTCCTCCGTCACGAGGACGTCGCTCTGCCGAGGCTACCACTCGCCGAGCCGACGCGAGGATCCGCGCGCCCCGCTGCGAGCGACTCTGCCTTCAACCGATCCCGGAGGCTGTCATCTCGCCGAGGCTACCCCTCGCCCCGCCAAAGAACGGAGCCGCGCCTTTCCGCTCGAGCAAACGCACCGTCGGTCGACCCCACCGGTCATCTCCGTCTCGAGCGACAGCCACGACAACTCGGGGGTCCCGCGCGTCCCCTCTTTGACCGCGTTGACCACGCACCCTCCATACTATTAATGTGTTCTGCGAAAAATAGCAGAAACATTTGGCGCCGTCTGTGGGAATGAGTCAACATCTACGACGTCAACCACACCGACGATGACTGGTTCCACTAATCAAGGGTCTAAAAGGCCAAAGTTCCGAAGGGGCGACGGGCATCATCGCACCGAACCGTCGACTCCTTATCGTCACAACTCGGACGTAACAACTAACGAGCAATCGAGGCAATCCAAAGTCGTAGTATCCCCCATCGAACATTGGATCGAATAATTCTCAGACTTCGGAGACCCTGCCATACTCGGCCTAAGCGCTGAGAAGCACAATCTAAGGGATTGACATCTCGGAGGGGAATATAGCCACATGCTTTTGTTGGGGGGATGCAGACTTTCTTCTCAATCATCAATAAGGGGCAGATTCATCTCTACGCTCGAGCGAACCCCTGTGACCTTCTCAAATCCTGAGACGACGTTGTTCCCACGGTTCCGCCGACGCGAGCGTTCACTGGAGCACCAGCAACATGGCACATACAACCATCCTCGAGGACGGCGTCGCTCATGCCGTCACCCCCCACCAAGGCCATCGACAGCCTGGGCGGTCAGACCACGTGTGACGTCGCCTATGAAGAGAACAAATCTTGCGTCAGCGGCATCTTCAGGAGTCTCAGAGGAGGGACTCGACAGAACATCTCCATCCCCTCATCCGAACGACTCGGGCAAGGTCGACGCTCTCGACCCGACCTCCGCCGGTTCGATCCCCTTTGATCGTGCGAAGGCCACTCCGCCGAGTTCCGATCTCCTCGGATCAGCAGGCTCCATGGATTTCCTCGGATCAACGGGTCGAATGTACGGCCAATAAGTCGGATCCATCATTCGACGGTCGGTGGATGCTCTCCTGGCGACATTCGACCCGCCAGTCGGGTCTTCAAACTGCCATTTGCAGAAGGCCGAGCATTAATCGAAGCAAATTGAGGCGGCCATGCGTCGAGCCGCAGAAGTCCAAGCACCTGATAGATTGATCTTCAATCAAACTCCTCCAACCGAATCTTCCACATGTCAGAGCACGTCTGATCGGTGCTATCAGGCCTCCCCCTCTTTACCGAGCGGATTGTCGATCCATGCATCGATCGGTGAAGACCTCCCGTATTTTATCTCCCTGTTCTTGAATAATTTCAGTGGTGATCATCCCAAGATCAACACGAGAATGACAAAGATGAACGCACCGACCTGCGGGAGATCCACTCACCTAAGGTCCTTCTTTCACCTTAGTTATACGGTATCGACTCCAGGTGTGGAGTTCTTCATAAGTTCGACAGTGGGAGATCCACTCGCCTAAGGTTCTACCTTCTTCGTCGCCGGCGATCACCATGAGGACGACGCAGCCCCAAGGACATCGGCCCGGACCTGGGCCAGCGTCCAGCGACCAGCGATCATCAATAAGGACATCGGCCCCTCGTTGCCTCGATCCCCGACCAGCGGCTTTCTGATCGCATCCAGCGACGGGGAGGTGGTAGCGGCAGCAGAAGATCGCGCCTCGTTCTTTGCCCGATTGATCGAGGTCGATGTTGAGATCGGGTCTCCTTCTCATCTGAGCGGTGCCTTTCGGGCCCGGATCCGACCGATCCTCAAGCACCGAGCTCGAGGACCCCCGCCGAGATCCGAGTCCTTCGACAAACAACGGGTCAGAGCCCACTGACCTCCTTGTCAGCGCTACATTTTCTCTCTCTGGGATGTGCAAGAAGAGACGACAAAAATTGATGACGGCCAGAAAGTTGGAAGATCCACCGGAAAACGCCATCGACGAACATTGCTCCTCTTCCGACCTTGATCCCCTCGTTCGTTTTTCCTCCATCTCCATGAAAGGGGAGAGCCGAATCTGAGCCCGCCTCTCCTCAAAGAAGCCGAACGTCGCTCCGACATCTGCACCTCAATATGCCTCCTAATGTTCGTGACTGTCTCATCGCCAAAAGGAGGCCGACCAGTCCAGGCCGAGGCCGAGGCTGACCAGTGCAGGCCGAGGCCGAGGCCGACCCCTGAGGAGGCCGACCAGTCCAGGCCGAGGCAGGAGGCCGACCAGTTCAAGCCGAGGCCGAGGCTGACCAGTTCGGCCGAGGCCGAGGCCGACCCCAGAAGAAGCCGAAGCCGACCCAGCAAAAAGGTCAAACTGTCCTCTTCCCCCGTTGCTAATTAATTGTGTGCTTTCAGACAACTACAAGAGCTTCCCTAACAATTCTCCTCTCTTAAACTTCTTGCGAGATGGTGATAAAAAGCCACATCCTCCGGTTTCAACAAATGTCTCACAAAAAGCTTGTAGATAAGGCTGCCATGGTCGCGACAACGCCGGAGCACACGGCGACCGGCATTGCGGCCTCGGCCGACTTGAGGGAGAGGCGCAAGGAGTGCGTCTAGATCCGGGGACGGGCCAGGAAGACGCGGGGCTACGAGTGGCCTGGCAAGGTCGCCAAGGAGAATGAGATCTCGATCGAGTTCAGACAAGAGACAACACCGACGACCCTCGCAGGCGTCGGGCTTAGCCCCGACTCGGCCTTCATCGATGGCCCTACCACCATCTCTGGCCATTGTCTCGACGTCCGCCATACCAACACCGTGCTGCCATCGCCAAACATATGGGCTGAGCCCCCATCACTGTGCCGCCCTTGCCGAGCTACCTTGGTCGTACCGCCAAACAGACAAAAGCGGGAGCCGGAGCGAGAGCAGGAGCTGGAGCAGAAGCTAGGATCCAGACAAAGCTGGAGCCGGAGCGGGAGATGCGGTCCAGACAAAAGCTATAGCTGGAGCTGGAGCTGGAGCTGAATTTGGAAATAGAACTAGAGCTGTGTCTAGACGAGGCCGACCCATCCAAGAGGAGGCCGACCACACCAGTTCAACCGACCCAGGAGGAGGCCGACCAGACAAGTCCGACCACCTCGCCAAGTATCTGAGTTTCAACGCCAAGCCACCTCGTCGAGCTTACAAAGTTATCCCCACTGCGACGGAGCTGTTGAACCAGTCGAGCATCCAGGCCGCTCCTCCGACCGTGGCCGAGCCGTTTGGCCGAAGCACCACCGTCTGAGTTCGAGCAACCAAGCAGCTCCTCCGATCGAGGCCGACCAGTTCAGGCCGAAACCGAGGCCGACCCCAGAGGAGGCCGACCGGTCCAGACGAGTCGGACCACCCTTCCAAGCCTCCGAGCCACCTTGTCTCAAAGTCGTCCTCATCCTGGCCAAGCCGATCTGGCCGAAGCACCCCCGTCCGAGTTCAAGCACCCAGATCGCTCCTCCGACCGTGCTGCTGGGTCCCCGCTTGCCGAACAACTCCTGCATCCACCGATCTGGACGAAGCAATGGCAGAGCGCCACCATGGAATCTTCGAAAGGCTTCACAAGGTCCTCACCCTTTTCGCCGGCCGTAAGCCGAGGGGCAACTCCCCTCGCCACCGGGCGGATCTCCTTCGCCGGCCGTAAGCCGAGGGGCAACTCCCCTCGCCACCGGGCGGATCTCCTTCGTCGGCCGTAAGCCGAGGGGCAACTCCCCTCGCCACCGGGCGGATCTCCTTCGCCGGCCGTAAGCCGAGGGGCAACTCACCTCGCCACCGAGCGAATCTCCTTTGCCGGCCGTAAGCCGAGGGGCAACTCCCCTCGCCACCGGGCGGATCTCCTTCGCCGGCCGTAAGCCGAGGGGCAACTCACCTCGCCACCGAGCGGATCTCCTTCGTCGGCCGTAAGCCGAGGGGCAACTCCCCTCGCCACCGGGCGGATCTCCTTTGCCGGCCGTAAGCCGAGGGGCAACTCACCTCGCCACCGAGCGGATCTCCTTCGTCGGCCGTAAGCCGAGGGGCAACTCCCCTCGCAACCGAACGAACGGATCGGTCAAAGAGCTGGGGGCAACCCCCCCAGTAGGCCGAGCACTCCTTCGTCGGCCGTAAGCCGAGGGGCAACTCCCCTCGCCACCGAACGAATCTCCTTTGCCGGCCGTAAGCCGAGGGGCAACTCACCTCGCCACCGAGCGGATCTCCTTCGTCGGCCGTAAGCCGAGGGGCAACTCCCCTCGCCACCGAGCGAATCTCCTTCGTCGGCCGTAAGCCGAGGGGCAACTCCCCTCGCAACCGAACGAACGGATCGGTCAAAGAGCTGGGGGCAACCCCCCCAGTAGGCCGAGCACTCCTTCGTCGGCCGTAAGCCGAGGGGCAACTCCCCTCGCCACCGAACGAATCTCCTTCGTCGGCCGTAAGCCGAGGGGCAACTCCCCTCGCCACCGAACGAATCTCCTTCGTCGGCCGTAAGCCGAGGGGCAACTCCCCTCGCCACCGAACGGATCTCCTTCGTCGGCCGTAAGCCGAGGGGCAACTCCCCTCGCAACCGAACGAATCTCGGACCGACGATCTATCGTCACTAGCCAACTCCGCAGGACGGACCAAATTCTACAGAAAGAGCAACTTCTTCCCCATTATACTACATCTCCCAACCTCCACCTCAACAATGGTAGAGCTCAGAAGATGGGGGCAATTGATACGACTACTTTGACCGGGTCCGGAGGAGCCAAGTCAACCACGACCAGTCAACCAGCCAAACTACGGCCTCGGGCTCCGGCCCAAGGATCTTACGGGCGGGTCGCGTTTCTCCACCCACGACGAAGGCCCAAGAGATTGCCCGCTTCTGTAGCGGAGGAAATCGGGGCCCAAATCGAGGAAGCCTTCGCCAAATATGGCAGCCGCCCCGTGCCATCATGATCCGCCAATTATGGCAGCCACCTTCATGGCTCGCCAAATATGGCAACCGACTTCATGGCCAGGCTTAATGGCCATCATTCCCCCGCCATTATGGCCCGCCAATTATGGCAACCGCTTATGGCCATGACTCCACCTTCATGGCGTCATCAAGTGGGCACAATTAGAGGGAGTCAACCCTTCCCCATTTGCACGACCCCATGAATGGCGGCCATGATGTCACGTCATGGCACATGATGAGCATGGTTCGTCTATATAAGGAGGGGGGCGGGCGTCATTTGGAAGGGGCCGGATCTTCACCACCTACAACGGAGGTACCTCATACTCCCATCTTATACCTTCTTCCACCTTGAATATTTCTCCTCCAAAGCTCGGCCCGAGGACTCGAGTATCGGTCTCTCCGCGAGCCATACTCGATCCCACCGAGCACTTATCAGGCCAGATCTGACTTTGGCATCGAAGGGGCTTCGGTCGGAACCAAGGTCCGACCCCCCTGACGAGCTCTCTCGTCTATTCAGGTCCAGGAGTTCCAGCGACGCCGAGGCTACCCCTCGGCATCCTTCCAGCCGGAGCCAAGCGTCCTCGTCCCTGACCTCGTTCGTCTCCTCTGTCACGAGGACGTCGCTCTGCCGAGGCTACCACTCGTCGAGCCGACGCGAGGATCCGCGCGCCCCGCTGCGAGCGACTCTGCCTTCAACCGATCCCGGAGGCTGTCATCTCGCCGAGGCTACCCCTCGCCCCGCCAAAGAACGGAGCCGCGCCTTTCCGCTCGAGCAAACGCGCCGTCGGTCGACCCCACCGGTCATCTCCGTCTCGAGCGACAGCCACGACAACTCGGGGGTCCCGCGCGTCCCCTCTTTGACCGCGTTGACCACGCACCCTCCATACTATTAATGTGTTCTGCGAAAAATAGCAGAAACACTACCAATTACGGGCAGAACTAGCAAAAATAGAAAGCTACAAAGTTGTAGAACATGAAGTTATCTTTCCAACGAGACCAAGAACACTAAATTTTATGAGGTGTGCAGTGACTGATATCTATTGTGGTGAATTGTGTCCATACTGGGTAAATTCAGACATGTTGGAAAGATTAAATTTTTACTCCTATTTACAGTCCGAATTAGACAAGGTTCACAACATGAAGATTGTAGAAAATAGTCCAAACCTTTAGCCATAAAAATTTCAGAACATTATCAGTTCTATATTAAGAGAAATAAACAAAATAATGAGCATGTAAATCTGTCCTGATTTCCAGCAACATATGAATGAAATGAACTAGGACCTAGGTGGAGATGGAATCCTGCCTCTCTCTTTCCTCTTCTTTTTCCTTCTTTCTCCTCTCTTTTTCTCCTCCATTTCCATGAGAATTTGGGTAGCATTTTGGGGCTGGTTTGGTTTCAGATTTTGGGGGAAATGGGAAGAGAAGGAGATAGAGAAGAAGCGGGTTTAATGGCTAATAGGATGAGTCATAGGGTGAGTTGGCACATTCTCATTAAAACTCTCCTCCTAATGACACATAGCCACACTCTTACACAAACCCCTCCTCCAAAACTCAAAATCACATCCCATATCTGATCCCCCAACTTACACAAACACCCTCCTATTAATAACATTGACAAACAAATACATACACTTATGCCATGTACACCAATAACCCTCATAAAAGGCATATTTAGAAACTACACCATAAACATATAATACAACATTATTCACTACTTAATATGCAAATATACAACATCTCATATGTATTACAACATGCACTACAATATGCTACATAATCCAATATTCAGTATATAAATATCCTTTACACTTATACATTATGCATTATAGTATACATCCAGCTATATCATACAACATATTTATCCACATATCAAACATCCATATCCATTCACTTAGTCCCATAATACACAACTATATATAAATATATCTCTTCACTACACAATTATTCATACATTCAACCATATGTTCATATATATACTTTTAAAGTCATACAAGTTGTACTACATATTACTAAGCATACAATATACACTATGCATACATATACACATACTGTACTACATACACACATATATATATCTCCTACACACATCCACACATACATATATTCAAGATATATAGTAATATCTATAGTTATATGCTCAAGACATCCAATATACACACATATACCACATATCCATTCAAGTATGTACACATACTAGCCATACACATACTCATATAAATACCACATAAATACATCCAATATGTACTATACACAAATACTAGTATTACACATTTAGGGATACTACATAGACCCTCGATATCGCCGTCATCAGAGATCATCAAAGCTGTAGACCTACCCTCCGTTACAGGCCAGTTGCACACCCGTTTCAATGCATACTCATGACGTCTGATCTTTATGGCCTTATGTATCTGGATCTACTAGCTCGGTCTATGTTGACGATCACCTCAGTATAATTGATTTAACTTTCCCCACAACATATTTCATTTCGTGATTGTCACCAATAATTAAATTTCCATCATAATAGCATAAAATCTGATCACTTGTCACTGTTAAATCCTGCACACAATTTCAAATAAATTTTTTCTTCCCCAAAATTTCATATATGTGCTTCAACAAATGCACCTAAAGCACATACAAATATATTTAATTTAGATGGATGGAAAAACCTTACAGTGATGGAAAATGATCAAAACTGGGCTAGATCTGGCTATCTCCTGCCTTATCCTTTGCTCGATCGTGTCGGATCCGATGATTTTTGACAGAAAGTGGCTGAATCTTGCTTTTCTTTTTTGCTTCCAAACGGTTGGTGGCTATGGGTCGGTTTTGAAAGAGGAGGCTTCACGAAATGAGGAGAAGAGGACTGCTGGGGGTAGCCATATACGTGCAAACTGGACACACTTGGCAAGTGCGGCCAGTTTATAGGCCAGCGAGTGGAGTCGTGTGTGTGTTTGGGCCCTGACCAACTAGCCATACTTGCCAAGTGCGGCCAATTATTTGGATGCACCTGGCAAGTATGGCGAAGTCCAAACATGTCCAGTCCACGACGAAGGGAGCCCAGTTATTACCCTTGGCCGCTAATGTGACAAAACTTGGTCGGTTGCTAAATATATCTTTGGTTGATTTTTTAAATTATTTTTAATTTTTGTTTTTTCTAAAAATTATCCATCTCTATTTGGTCTCAGAGCTAATTTCAAAGAGTGAAAAAGATAAAATCTAAATTTCCAAGTTATCACTAATATCATCTCACTATAACTTCTATTGCCATACCAAATCTACAAATCCTGGTTTTTCGTAGTTGCAAAGACTTTAAGTAAAACTTAGACTATCATATCAATTTAATTGTAAATGAACAATTTTCATATTAGTACAGATTAATTTCTGGGTAACTAGTTGGACAATGAAGGTTTAGTTCTCTTGATTAATCTCCTTATATTATATATTCCACAGGTGTTACATATATGATGTAGGACTGAAGAAACGGGGGAATTTGGTGGTGCTTTGGGGAAAACATGCAAGTCTACGAGAAATAAGGGGGGAAATAAGAAAAAATTTCGGATTTAGGGTTGTAAATTAGAAAATTTAAGTATTTTAAATGGGTAAGGAATGTTGATAGTCTCTCAATTAGACCATTGTTTGTTCAATCTAACAAATTAACATTTTAGATGTTTAGAAATTTAGGCATCTCACCAAGACTCTCTCGCATTCACTCACACGCATCTTCACAAAATGATTTGAAAGAAAAACTTTTCCTTTATTGTGAAGTACTTTTTGCGGTAGACTGCATGCTTTATTTATAGGGGAAGAATTCATACAAAGGTAGGATACATGATGTAACAAGATTGACTATTCATAGTAAGATAGACTATTCGTAACACTCCACTTATCCTGCCATTAGTGTGAACTCATACTCATGAATACGTCGAGATTCTGAGTATTGTGTAAGTATCACTATGGGTGGATACTTCAGGATCCAGAGTTAATGAGATTTGACTCGTTAAAACCTTTGGCTATGGAAACCCCGGTGGGAAAAACCCATAGCCAAGGAAAACAAGTACAATTCTCTTTTAGCCCCGCTTGATCTATACAAGCTCTTAGACTTTCAGATCTCAAATTTAACAATTGCATAACAATTTGTATTATCTTAATTTATTTTAATTTAAGAATATTACTATTAGAAAGGCCTTGTTAAGAGCTTTAAAATGAGAGTAATATTTATTATTTTATGTTAATAATAAAATAATAATTTATTAAATTAAAATTAAAAATACAAATGGGAATAATGAAACATATGTGGATCTATTTAATCCGCCCCGAATGAAACTACATTCAAAATTAACATTCTAAAAAAATAAAGACAAACATAAACAACAAGCTGGAAAACAAAATGAGTGTTGTTAATTGCACCGTATGCTTTTATGAATTCATTGCTAAGCAGAGAAAAAGGAACTAAAAAGAGAGACGCGGAATGACTAATTGCCCTACCGTTGGCGGAGGTGGAGGCGGCCATCTTCATCTCGATGGTCTGGCTACTACTATCAACTTGTGATTATCTGGCTATAGCTATCAACTTGTGATTAATTTCCACAAATCCAATCGGAGATTTCACTAATCATCTCTGGTGCTTTCACTCCTCAAGATTACAGAACGCAGGGGCACAGAAATCACTAGTATGGAAAATTCATGGGAACGCAAATGATAGGTACTATTTCTCACTTCTGCGAGATTAGTAGTTCTCTGATTTTTGCATATCTCAGTTATCTGAAACATAGGCGCATGGGAATGGCGTCGAATGTCTCTTCCAGTAGTGCTGCTGGATGAGATGATGATGGAGATCATACAGGCAAGCAAGTTTACCAAGGAGATTGTTGTTGCAGCTGCTAACAATCAACCAAATTCAAAGAAAGAAGTCAATGATACCAAAACTCCCCGCCATAAGAAGACACCCCAAGAAGTCAAATTGCAATAGCTCCGAACTACGATCAAGACGAACGAGGAAGAAGAGGAGCAGTCGCCGATGCGACTCCTGCAGCGATGGGATAATCGCCTCGTTTAATAACTCCACCCATCTCTCCGTATTGGGAACTGTTCTACGGCTGCTTGCAGCAGAGCAGCAGTAGAGCCTTAGAAACTCCATTACTATAACTCCCATCTCTCACCCTTTCTTCTATTACTTTCATGTCTACTCTCAAAACCTACATCCTTGTTCTCATAATTTCTTTCATCCTCTGTCTCAAGACTCTCAGCTCCATTACTGCCACCTTCAGACCTCTGGAAAACTTCCTACTCAACTGTGGAGCTAACTCCTCATTCAAGTTATGATATGGCAGGATTTTTCAACCAGACACTAGGTTCCTCTTTCCTCTTAATTCCAACTTCCCCACAATGTAGTTCAAAGTAATTATAACACCAACACTTTGGATCTATGCTCAAATGCTTGCATATTTACTCAACCTAACAAATCAATGGTAAAAAAGTAACATCACTCATAAGACTTTGCGGTGCAATCATTAGAGCACTTATAATGGTAAACTTGTAAATAAAAGTGTGGTGAAATCATAAGAGTTTGCGATGCAACTAACAACACTCAAACAAAATAGCCATCAATTAAAAGTCCGATAGGTTAATATTGTCATAACTACAACTTCCTTCATGATCTCCTACCGGATCTCCATATGTGTTTCCTCATACACATCCAGATCATCCTGCAAATTAAGAAAATCATCCTGCCCCTCCAAGAAGCTGAGAAAATCCTTGCTGATCATTCGAATGACTTCCGTATTCGTTTCTGGTAATAATTTCTTGTTTTTTCCTTTGATAGTATACACGTTCCCCTGGATCAACGATCTTACTTAAATCTGTCTTCATAATTTTCCTATCCTTAACATTGCGTCTCACGAGCTACTTATCGATCATGTTGTTCTAATTGTTTAGCTCGCAGTTCTAATTTTTTTCTTTTCATTTTCAAGTTTTATCAGCATCATCTGTTGCATTTTTCCCCGACTAACTTCACGTTTCTCATATATTTCCTTTATATTAGATATAATTTCCTCCTCAGAGTTAAACTCAATTAATTATCTTCTTTTTATCGTTTCCTGCCTTCTTCCAACAGGCTGACTTCCCGGAATGTTAGTAGGAAACTGGTCATCATCCATTGTTGGAAATCTTCATTCCATGTGTTGGCATTCATTGTGTTCTCCGAGTTTGCATTCGATGAAGAGAAATTATCCCTTCAACATGAAGCTTTTGGTTCCGCTCACTTCTCGACATCTTTGAGGATCGGCCAAACATGATTTAGTTGAAATCCTTTCTTTTCCCGACCAACTTCTTCATACATATGTATAGCTTTCGTAAACTAACCAAAAATAATTTAACCAAAATAAGGATTAAAGTGTTAGAAAGTATTAAAATGAAAATGAAAAATGAATTGCAAATGTGAAATTAGATACTTACTAAATCCAATTCAGAAGAGCCACTTGGATTCATCCGCTCGATTTGTCGAATGCAACCTCAGAATTTGTTTATAGTTTTCTTAATATATTCCATATGACTTTCCAGAGATCTGTATGACTTGTTCCATCATCTATCTTTTCATTGAATAATGTTGTGATTTTTTGCCACAACTTATCTTTTTTTTGATTTGTACCCAAGACTGGATTTTGGGAGATATGAAGCCATGCCTCACATAAGACTTGATCCTCTTGTTGACTGAAGGCCTTCCTCGAATAGCAGCCATTGGAGATGAAAACTGAACTTAGTCTGGTGAGAAGAGTTGTGAACTATGTAATAATGCTAATATTTATAAGAATGGTATAAAGAGAATCTAATGGTGGGAATCTAATGTGAAGAGTCCAAATGTTCATATGACATCCAATGTTGATACACAATCCAATGCTACTATTTGATATGTCATCTAATGTTAATATGACATCTGATGCTACTATTGATATAGCATCCAATGTTGATACGCCATCCAATGCTAATATTTTATATGCCATCTAATGATGTTCGGCATCTAATGATACTATTTGATATGACATCCAATGTTGATTTGACATCCAATGATACTATTTGATATGGCATCCAATATTGAGAATCCAAAGCTACCCAAGTTATAAGAGTATGATATCTGTGTATTCTATATCCATCACCTAACTTATTTCATTACACTATGAGTTTTTCAAATGAACTATCTTGAGCCAGCTCTCCGTCATTTTCCGATGGCTAGACTCTTGATATTTGCTTCGAAGAATCTGAGCAAGAATTGGCTAAGATAGAGGAGGATGAGGAAGTCTAAAAGCAATTACTTGAACGTCATCTTCAATAGAGAATGAATACAAAATGTAGAGGCTCGATTCCTGGACATGTGATAATTAACCGTGGAAGAGAAGAAAGTAACTCTCGACTTTGGCAAGATTATGTGGAAACTTTTTTACGCAAAAGGTTCTGATGTCGATGCAATTTGTTCCTTCGCATCATTGATGGAGTTAAAGAGCATGACAATTTTTTTGTGCAGAAAAGAGATGTTTTAGGTAAATTAGGATTAACCATTTTATAGAAGATAACAACAGCGCACCTCATGTTAGCCTATGGAACTTCGGCAGATAGTAATGATGAATATATTAAGATTGGCGAGTCAACCATAATATAATGCTTGAAAAAGCATTATAGATCAATCATATAAGTGCTCGGAGAAGAATATTTGAGGCATCCTACTCCAGACAACATTGCAAGACTGCTAAGAAAAGGCGAAGAACGAGGGTTTCTAGCAATGTTAGGTAGTCATGACTACATGCATTGGGCATGGAAAAAATGTCCAACTGCTTGGGCATGATAGTACTTATGACGTCATGAAGGACCAATGATTATTCTGGAGGCTGTAGCCTCGAACGACTTATGGATATGGCATGCTTCTTTTGGTTTTCTTGGTTCTAACAATGATATTAATAGACTGCAATCGTCAAATTTATTTGCCAACTAACACAAAGTAAAGCTCATCCTGCTAATTATAATATTGTAGGAAAAAATTATGACACTGGTTACTATTTGTCCGATGAGATATACACCAAATGGTCTACCCTTGTACAAACAATATCCCAACCACATGGTCTAAGAAGCAGCACTTTGCTGTTATGCAAGAAAGAAATCGAAAAGATTTGTAGCGAGCATTCGGAGTACTTCAAGCAGGATTTGTTATAATTAAAGGACCATCACGTTTTTGGGATAAATGGGTGCTACACGACATTATGACTGCTTTAATTATGTGATACTACATAATATGACCGTGGAAGATGAACGCGATGAGGAACCAGATTTTGTCGCTCACGATGAACCTTCTAGAGCCGAAGATATGGAGACCAACGTGGACGAACGGTTCTGACTATTCCTCACTTGACATAAGAAGATCAGGACAGAGAGGCTCATTTTGAGCTTCAGAACAGGCTGATTGAGCACTTATGGCAGAGGCATGACAATGAATAAATGTATTTTCAGTAATGTAATGTATATAGTGTATTCAAATTTGATATCGTAAATAAATTATCTGTTTTACTTTAAAAATAATATTACGTGGATATGTACTTCATGAAGTCGGATTCAAATTATGTTATTTGAAGTTTTGAATATTTGCATATGGCTCAGAATTGCACCGTTGGGCGCCTGACCCTGTGCAGTCAAGCGCCTGACTCGGTCGTCTGAAGGCACCGAGTCAGCTGTCTGATGCGTTAACATAGAGAGTCAGGCGCCTGATATCTCTGTTATCTGATACATAGCTGGGAGCTACATTTCGGATGTCTGAAGGCACACATCCAGCCGTCTGAAGCCGCCCGCCATTTCTCTCATCCCACGCCAAATTTGGCGAGTGCCTATAGCACATCGCCAAAAATGTCGATTTTTTGTTGGCCGGTTGGAGATCAAATCCCGTCATAACTGGCGTTATGGCAAGCGGTTGGAGATGGTCTAAGGCAAAATTATATGTGAGAGAGAGCACGCGCAGAAAACTAGCAATCATCTATTATACAAAAGAGGGTTGTCTACCGAGTATTATCCTAGGTGGACACTCTTTGTCCTAGTCACAAGCTGATTGGGACAAGCCACCCTAGCCCTCCCCAAGCCACTTATTTACATGGTTGCCATTCCTCCCAAAAACCCAAAAAACACCCCAAGCCACTTATTTAGATGTTTGCCATTTTCACAAAGCACTCACGTATTTGTATGTTTGCATTCTGTTCGTGTGGTTTTTTTCCGTGCCATGCGCATTGTGCACATGTTATTTTTAGCAATTTTTTAAAACAAAACAACGTAAAATCAATCCACTCCATTTTTAGAAGCGAAGATCCAGGGACCCTCCCGTCTTGTATCATGCCCCTTCGGCCCAGGCCCAATCCATGCAAAAATGCCGGACTCTCTCTCATCCCTCCCAACAAAAAACAAAAGGCGACAGTCAACTGATAGAAAATATAATTTTATATTCAAAAAAAAACTAATCTTTTCTTCTTGGATTCCTCGCTGAACTCTGAACAGTAACTAGAAGTGCTCAGGGCAGGTTTTTTTAAAGCCGGTAAAAACAAAAGAAAAGAAAACCCTCAAAGCTGTCATCACTTTCTCTCACTACAATTCTCTCTCTCTCTCTCTCTCTAGAAATGGATCGTATGGACCACCACCAACAGCCTTCGGCAGCGGGAGCAGTCCCCGAAGCGTCAGCGGCATCGGAGCTCCGATTAGTCCCCACAGGCGGGGACAGAGACGATCCGCACAGAAAGCAACTGGTCCCTAAGCGGAGCTCCAGTAAGGACCGCCACGTCAAAGTCGACGGCCGCGGGCGCAGGATCCGCATGCCCGCCCTCTGCGCCGCGCGAATCTTCCAGCTCACCCGCGAGCTCGGCCACAAGTCCGACGGCGAGACCATCCAGTGGCTCCTCCACCAGGCCGAGCCCTCCATCGTCGCCGCCACCGGCTCCGGCACCATACCCGCTTCCGCCCTCTCCTCCGTGCCCGCGGTCGGCGCCGCAGCCGCAGAGGCCGGCGGGCCCCACGCGAAGCCCGATGCTAACTGGACCGTCGGTTTGTGGGGCGGCTTCAACTCGGGTTTCGTGAACCCGGCGGCGGCGGCGGCGGCGGCCAGCCCGTCGAATGGCTCGAATCTGGGGTTTCATGGGCTTGAGCCGCCTGGGAGCAACTTGGGGTCCATGAGCTTCACTTCCATGCTCGGCGGGCAACTGCCCGGGCTGCAGCTAGGGCTGTCTCAAGATTACCATATTGGGGGTTTGAATCCCCATGCTTTAAACCAATTTTATCAACAAATTGGGCAATCGAGAGTTGGAGTTGGAGTTGGTGATCAATTGCAGCATCATCAACATCAGGATCAAAATCAAGAACATGGGTCAATGGGGAAAGACAATTCTCAGGATTGATATGATTGGATCGGGGTATTTTTTTGGGTTCTTCTACTACTTGGCGAGATTCTCCACATACAGGTACTTAGCTTAGCTATTGATTTCTAATTGAGTTTGTTTTGGATAGTTTAAATTATGTGGTTGTGAATCTGATTTGAAAGTTTTGCAGGTGTAGATTAAAGAATGCGCTTTATTTTGGATGGAGGGATATATATCTATTTTTTCACTTTGAGGTGTGTAGATATTGTATGAGCTTTCATCCATTTCTGGTTTAAATTTTGTGGGGATTGTGATTGGCTTGTTTTTTTAGTGCTTGTCATTTCATATAACCATTAATGGCGAGAGAATTATTTTATCAATAGAGTTGCCTTTTCAAACAAATATGGCATACAAGTATCTATTTATGATTGATGCTTTAGGTTTTACAGTTTTAATGAGTGCTTTTGTTCGTTCGTAGTTCGAAAATGGCCTGGGTTATGTTGATTTTGTATTATGTTCTTGACACCTCTTCATCTTTTGTATTTTGCTTCATTTGTGGCAACCATTTAAGATAGGGCTATTTAATTTGGAAGCCAATAGTTTAACAGTTTTTAGACAATCTAACTTATGTAACTTTTGAATATGATAGGAGTTTAACATGCATGCAACTTTTTGTTTAAATAAATGATCTTATGATTCTTCATGCTCAAAACAATTTTTTGTTGAAGTAGTGTTACCATCTGTATTGCACTAAGTTGTCAGGTTGCTATTTTTGCTGTGTGTTGAGATTATTATGAAGGTGAAGGTGTGGATTTATCTGATTCAAGGATATAGGTTTTGGCCGATACTACCTCGTATCGATCGTATCGGTCTCGGAGGCCAACGAGACCGATACGACCAAAACTCGGTTTCGACGGAAACCCTACGATTTTCGGCATGAAACCGAGGAAGATGAAGATAAAAAATAACCAAGATTGAGAAATTAAAATATTTTAAAAATCAAACGAAATTCACTCAAAAACTCAAAAATAAAACTCCAAAAATAACTTACCTCCACAAATAAATCTTGTCGTCATCGTCGAAACGAAGAGTCACGCCACCTGCAATGAAAGGCTCGAGCCTTGGCCATGCCGCCTGCAAGGCTTAGCGACCCTTTGTTTCTTTTAAACTTTAAAAGAGAAGGGTTGAGTGCTCTAGATAAATTACACATGTTGCTAATATGTTACATTTATTTACAAGTTTGACATTCTCTTTTAAATGTTTTAATGTGAGGGACTTGTAAACTTGTAAATAAATGCAAAATGTTCATCAGGATGTGTAATTTGACTAGCAGCAATATGACTGATTTTTTTGCTATTCACCTTACACATTTTAGTAATTATGTTTCATTTATTTACATGTTTACCATTTTATTTAGCAATCTATGGATATATTTAGCAAAATGTGTAACGTGAATAGCAAAACTCTTCTAAATTCAAGAAAATATGTGATTTTAATTTTTGATAGTATTATACATATTTGTAAATACTAATTAGTAATACAAATTTGATAGTATTTGGTAGTAATACTTTGGTTTTTATGTATATAATGTGTTAGTATTTGATATTATTTGATAGGGTTTTAAGTATTTGAAACTACTGATACGGACGAAACGAAACTCCGAAACCACCGAAATGGGCAAAACCTGACCGAAACCTAAAATTCCCGAAAGACCAAAACCGAAACCGAAACCTCTAACCTTGCACCGATTTATGCATACAATGCTACTGTAGCTTTGAGTCCATATTTCCATCATATTATTCTTAAACATTCAGGACATGGAACAATAATTTTATTATGTTTTCTTTTTAAGTGCGGTCTCTAATTCATAGTATCATTGGTGCAGGATCATTGGACACCCTGGACACCCTGTGTGTTCGGTATGACACTCACTTTTAAGTATAGGCAAAAGAACACGTATAGCAAAAGAATTCTAGGAATCACTTGGGAAGGATACACTTAGGAATAAAACATGCCTAAGACTCATGAACAAGTTGCACATTCCCTTCCCTAAAATGATATGAGTTCAAGCATTGCTGCTTGAAAGAGTGCCGCATGTGCACCATGAAGACAGTCTTGGCGGCATATCAAGAAAGAACCACTGGTTCCACTATCAAAAAAATCAATAATATTACCGACATAACAAAGTGTAATTCATGCTTAAGTCAACTTAAACAAGTACAAGTATTTTCATGAATACACCATAAAACATGCCATAAAATGTGCTATGATATTTTGGATAATAACACCATCAATTATCAAGTTGAATTTCATAACATGACATAAAGAACCCAAAAGGAGAAAATTTGTGTTTGCAAACATAGTACAAGAAGTCTAACCTCTTTGAAGCATGCATGGGCATAAGTGATTTGAAACATCATACAAGTGGTTTATAACATATCATTGAGAGGTTACAACTTAATGCAACTTGATAATACTTTAGAAGAATGATAAGGACATATTCATTTGAAATAATCATAAACTAGTCATACCATTTTAATGCTCATCTAAAGAGACATTATTTACGTAGCATATGCCTAAATCTTATACACAATGTTAATGTGAGTTGTCATCGACATTATTTTGCCCTTATATTCATGATTGCACCAACTCCTTTGAACTTGAGAAGCTTGATTGTCAATTTTCTTACACAACAAAGTAAAAAGAAAATTATGCATTGACACTGTTGGATCTCCAAACTATTGTGATAAAAGAACACCTAAATATGGAAACCACAAGAAGAATAAGATTTATTTGATTGTCATTCAGACATGTGAAACAAAAAAAGAATAATATAAATTCTTCAATCCTTTGTGACTATTCAATAAACTTCCCAAGAGATCTAAAGAGAGTGGTAGTCAATAAGGTGTAGAACAACCAATGCCTCGTGGGTTCTCAAAGAAAGCTACCATAAAACCCCATCAAAGATAGAGTTTATATAGAACACCAAACAGAATCCTAATGAAAGATCAAATCTTTAGCATCAGTATAATTCCACGCTTCCCATTGTACTAAGAAAAGGAATGGAAGGCCTGCAACACACTTAATTCAAAAGGAGGATATGTATATAATTGCATGAAATTTTTTCCCTTTGAGTTAAACTTGCATGGTGTGCAATGATTAATCATCAACAAACCAGGTTCTTTATGCATATTTCTTTAACAAGCAACAACCAAACATTTGAACGCAAAATATTACCTCCAAAAATGAAATAAAGAAATTAAATCACAAATGACGTTTACTTATTGCAATCATATCAAGAGTAGCAATAAGAAAAATAAAGCACATTTTGCCTATTACATAACAATGTTCATACATTATTGGTAACATCTAACTATAGGAATAAAAAAATAAACTAAACGTAATTTTAGGAAATATATGCTCCTCTTGGTCACTTGTATAAAAGGATTAGCTTTTATGTACTCCCCGAACATGACAGACATTAAACAAAAAGAGAATATCGTCAGCTATGATTACTTGGCAGGTTTCCAAAAAATAAATAATTTACTATTTAAAATCATTTCAATATTCAGTAGTTTTTAAAAAACATAAATCAATAAGAAATGACAAGTCTATACGATAAATGTCAATCATGGCAATAAATCAAGTGCCTCCATAATCATAAACTACCAATAATAAGTAAGAATGTATCTCTAATTTATAATGTCAAAACAATATGATGATACTAGTCTAACGAATAGCGCTTGGCCGAATGTACGATATGTGATATGTAATTTGTGTGTTATGTCTGCTCAGACCAATGATTAATAATATCAATGACCTTCTCGAATGCTATAACTCGAGACTACATCTGTGAGTCGTAACCTTCTAGCACAATTTTAGGTGTAGACGGTAAATTATGGGTCGTAACCTTTTTCAGGTCTTGGGATTTTGGTTACAGTTGGTTGTAATCAATAGTCTCAAAGTAGTACATTCATCCATATATGACTGGGTAACGGTTGTAGGAGACCCATATCGCTCCCGCATCCTCTATAACATTGAGCTTCCAATGCATCACTTGTCAATGGTTACATTTTCAATCATTATGGTCTCATATTTTTCAGTGTTACAACATTTATTCACTCGATTTGTTTCGTTTGATTTTCATAAAATATACATGTCTGTCATATTTTGTTAGATTGTTACAACATCTATTCAGTCTATGCAGTCTGGTTAGTTAATTAGAATTAAATTTTGTTAGTTTGCTAGGAGTTGATTTGATTTTTAAAATGGATTCTTATTTAATCTAGTTTTGCATACTTTCTAAGTTTGAATTGAGATTCAATTAGGATTTAAAGAATGAGTTGATGAGTTTTAACTAATAAGTAAAAGGGCTCAACTTAAAATAGAAGTAAATTTAGAAAAATGTATTAAAAATTATAGAAAATTCTAAACATTTATTTAGAATAGTTTGAACCATAAAATGTGTCATAGTTTTACAAAATATCAAGAACGGGCTAGGACCATTACATTTTAACTCCTAACAGTTCTCGAAATTTTTAGAATTAAGATACATAAAAAATGCGAGTATAACACTCTCATCTCTTCCTCTTGTCCCTAAGTGGACTCTCCATACGAATCTCGATGCCACATCACTTTTACTAAGCTAATCATTTTGTTTTAAGAGTTTTCTGCCGACAATTTAGGTTCTCCACCATGTGCTATTCATAGATCCACCATTTGCTATTCATAGGTTAAATCTGATCGCATCGTGATCTTTAAGTGATTCACATGATTGGGATCACACACGTATCGTCACAATTGGGAGATGTGAAATATATCGTTTGCTGCCGTCAATGAAGGCGGTAATGCTAAGCGTACGCCACCTCTCCTACTCATTCCAATAGTTAAACGGTCCAATGAATCGTGAACTGAGCTTCCCTCTCCTAAAACGGATGCATCCTTGGATAGGTGAAATCATTAGGAACACATGGTCACTTGTCTGGAATTTCAAATGACAATGCTTCACATCTGTCATATGCTAATCCATGATACTTCTCACCACATCCACGACTTCCTCAATTATCTTTGGCCGTAGTAATTCTCTATCCTAACATCATATCAGATTAGTAGGAAATGACACTTCCTCCTTTAAATAGCTGCAAAAGGTAGCATACCATTGCTGGACTGATGGCTGTTGTTCTAGGTGAACTCCATTAGATGTCGGTAATCATCTTACAATTCTTTGAAGTCCACTATACAAGCCCTCAATATGTCCAATATTTGGTTGATATGCTCTGATTGCCTTTCTGTCTACGGATGATATGCAGTATTGAAACTAAGTTTATTACACAAACTCTCCTACAGACTCTTCAAAAAGTGTAAGGTGAACCACGTATCTTGATCAGAGATTATACACATCGGTATATATTGTATCTTACGATTTTCTGCACGAATTTATTTACGTCACAATACATACAGTGACGAAATTACACTTGGCATAAGAACAATTTATTACCTATATGTATTTGGTTAGGTTCTTAATGGATTGCCCCCATGCGGAATGGAATGAAATATGTTACCTTAGGCAATCAATGATCACCCAAATTACATCATTCTGCTTCGAGCTTTGCGGTAACCCAATTATGAAATCCATGCTGATATGCTATCACTTCCATTTCAGAATAGACATATGCTGAAGTAAGCATGTAATATGATGTTAGGCCTTTATTTGCTGATAGATCTGACAGTTACGTTCTGTTCTGAGCAATAATTCTCTTCATGACATGTTATCAGAATTTTTGATGAAGATCCTTCAACATTTTTATACCTTCATGATGAATAGTATATGATGAGCTATGATCTTTCTTTTAGTAGTTCATTTCTGATCTCACCAAATGGCACACAGATCCCGCTATTGTATCTCAATAATTCATCTTATAGTTAGGGGTGGCAAACGGGGCGGGTCGGGTCCGGGTCGGGTCAGGTTTGACCCGACCTGGATAGGGGTAAACCCGAACCCGACCCGAATTGAATTCGGGTCAGGGTGAGGAAACCCGAACCCGACCCGGGTAAAATCTGGGTCACCCGTACCAGACCCAGATCCTCTGTCGGGTCGGGTTCGGGTCGGGTTCGGGTGCGAATTGCGGGTCAATGCCTAAAAACAGAAAAAAATCAAAAATAAAAACCGAAAAAGGGGGAAATAATGCCAAATCCAATCATACCACATTACAGCAAATACAAATGAATCTTCATAATTGCACATCAAAATAATATAAATTTTTTCTCCACAACATTCAATAATCAATAGAGTTCCTACCAATTTTTTCCACAACATTCAACAATATTCAGCTTTCAACAAGCACCAGCTTTTTCAACAGACTTCCACAACATTCAAAAAGCAACATGCACAACAACTTTTCTCTCCACAACATTCAACAAGCAAATGTTCCTTCTAAGTTCTAATTCTCCCCAACAATCAAGAACCATAAAATTGTTCAACACATTTCTATCCAAAAAGCTAGAAAGACAAAAAAACAATGGAAAAACAAACATGGTCATACAAAGTCCGGCTGTTGCAATGTGAAGCGTGCTCTCCGGCTGTTGCGGACTCGCGGCTGTCGCCAGACTCCAGTCGCCCCAAATAAAGCCAGGTTTTTCAGCGGAAGTTGGAATTGGGAGAGTGGGAGTCCGTGATGCCGCATGGCTGGAGTATATTTGATCTCAAATCTCATTTTCTTTTGCCATTTGAATCTCTCTTCTCGAGTCTCTGCATCTCTGCAGAAGAAATGATGAAGGGAAGGGGCCTAAGGCCCTAAGGGCAGTGGGTCAATGGAGTAGGGAACAGACCGTTTGTAATTTTCATAATTATGGATACGGGAGTTGGCAGCAATGTCAGATGGCGTGACTTGCGGTTCCAAGTTCCAACTTCCAATGTTTGAAAATGATAAAACTATACAAGTTTACATATTTACAACGCATGGAGAGTGAATTTTTGCATATTTACATTTTCAAACGGGTCTACAGGCTGTCTTGATTTTGATTTTGAAGTGAGGTGCATATTAAACGAGGTGCATATTAAATTATACAAACCCGGTTGATTTTGCAATTTACATTTCCCTCTGGTATAAATGCATAAACAATATTATACAAGTTTACAATTCAAAATCAACCGGGTGAAAAACGGGTCAAATCGGGTTACCGGGTCAAACCCGAACCCGACCCGAAATTTATCCGGGTTAATCGGGTCAACCCGTTTTTGACCCGACCCGGTTAGGGTCGTACCTATACCCGGTTAAGGAGGTCGGGTTCGGGTCGGGTCGGGTCGGGCTCATTTTGCCACCCCTACTTATAGTATAAGAAAGTCTGACCAAAGACCTGCTTCTACCTGCTTTCTTATCTTCTGTAACTTCATGGCATCGGTTTGGGTAACTTTGATCCGATTTACGATGGTCAGCTGAATTTGAAAATTTATCATTGATGCTATAATCTCTGGTACAATACTTTCAATCCCCATCTTTCGCATCACCTACGATGTGAGGGTTATCACCGCTGGAAGTTGACTTGCGGCATCTGGGACAATATTAACATCCATATATAGTAATAAAGGTTAACGCTATTATTTGTCATGAGCTCCAACTACCTGTGATATTTTATATTCAACTCATTTTGAGTGAATGTGTACTTCATGTACTTCATGCTCTGAAGTATTTCATGCTCTTGTGATCTATAAATATATTCACATAATCTCCCAACGTTCTACCAAAAGATACCGAAGATAACTGCAACCAACTTTAGGTCATTTGTAGAATAGTTCTCCTCGTGCACCTTCGGTTGCATAAATGCATCGGTCACCACACGTCTGTGATGTGAGGATTCTCATAAGATATGTCATAGGCTCTCTAATTTTAAAAAATCTTAAAACTTTCTCATAAAAACGGTCGGTAATAGCCTACTAGTCACAAGAAACTCATGATCTCCATAACTGACATAGGGACTGGTCAATTCCTACCAGCTAAAACTCATGATCTCCATAACTGACATAGGGACTGGTCAATTCCTACCAGCTAAAACTTTCTCTGTATACACTACTTCCAACTCTATCAGGGTCATACAGATGGAACCTTAGAGATAGGTTGTGTTCGGTACGAAGTCAATTGAGCATTTGGGAGTTTGAACTGATGGTAAACATGAGATGTCTTTAGAAAATACATCGAATTCTCGGACTACTTCAGGTCTTTTCAGTTTGTCATTATTTCCTTTGATTTGGCCGAAATTGGATCGGCCCAAGTGATCTACTTACACTTATCGAACATAGGATGATCATGTATTTCCAACACTACCCAAAGCTGTGGAGAGCTCTTGGCCACATAACATTGTATGACATAAAGATACTTGTTGAAGGCTTGCAACACGATATTGATTGTGTTAATACTCTAGCTCGATGTGAGATGACCGATAGATATAGAATAAGTTTTTATAGATAGACAACATAGAATACAATCAGAAGCATCCAAATGATAGAAAAGATATGTTAAGGTCTTTACCAACTGAAGGGGAACATGACGACAATGAGACAAATGAATCAAGAAATCAATCCACAAAAGATTGTTTTTATTGTCAACAAAGGAGTGTAGTGTAAAAGAGAATTTCGGACTATAAGTAAAGAATTCAAAACGGTTAGAATCTAACAATCAAATCAAAAGCCTAAGAGTTCAAGAAGAAATCAAGAATTTGAGGGGGAAAAATTATCAATAATCAAGTCAAAGATGTCAATGATTTGATTCGTAATATTATTTATGTTTCTCTTAAAGTATTCTAGCATGGTCATGCATGGGTCATCACCAAAACATATCACGTCAAGCTTCTCATTGTAATTGGAAATGGGACAGAAGGCACACAGACATAATTTAAAAATATGATTTGTATATAATTACATGCAAAAAAAAAATTCTTCTTGTGAGTCAAATATGCTTAGCGTGTAATTACTAATCACCTTCCAGGTTCTTCATGCAGATTTCTTTAACAAGTAACAAATAAAAATTGAAACCTAAAATCATTACATCCAAATTTAAAATAAAGAAAATAAACCACAAATTGAGTTTATCTGTTACAACCATATTGAAAAAAGCAGTAATAAGATAAATAAAGGACCTTATGATCGGTACATGATAGTGTTCATACATTAGTGGTAACATCTAATTACATGAATAAAAATAAACTAAACATAATCTTCAGGAAACACCTACTCCTTTTCAGTAACATGAACAAAAGGGTCAGCTTCTAAGTACTCGCCCTCTGGCCTGACGGGTATTCAATTATAAGTGAATGTCATCAACATTGATTACTCATTAGGTTCCTAAAAACTAATAATTTAATTTTTAAAACTAATTAAAAATTTAGACATTTTAAAAAACATAAATCAACATGAAATGTCAATTCTTTACACTAAATGTCAATCATGGTGATAAATTAAGTGCTTATATAGTCATGAACTAACAATAATTACTAAGCATGATGATCAATGAATAAAGTCTAATATCTCTAATTTATGATGTTAAGAACAGTATGATGATACGAAGGTACATTGTGTAATTTGGATGTATCATTTGCTTGGAACGGTGAATAATAGGGTTGATAGCCTCTCCATACAGTGTAGCTCTAGACTACATTTGAGGGATTGTAACCTTCCAGCTCGATTCCAGGTCCGAATTGCATATCGTGGGTCGTAACCTCCACAACGATTGACATCTGTGCTACAACCTTGGGTCATAATCAATAGTCTCAAATCAGTACTTTCCTGCACATGATTTGAGAGTTTGCTCCCGCATCCTCTGTAGCAATAAGTTCCTCATATCTTGTACATCAATAATTACATTTTTTATTCACCGGAAAGCTGGTTAAAGGTGCGCGTGGTCTGTGCCCAGCAAGAATCGATCCATGGCCGTCCCGCTGGGAAGCAGAGGCAATGCCGCTGGACCACAATTCGTTGGCAATAATTACATTTTCAATCATTAAGATCTCATGTCTGGCAGTGTTACAGCATCTATTCAATGGATTTTTTCCGTTTGAATTTCATAAAAAATACGTATCTTTCAAATCTATTTTCGTTCAATAATTTCCACCCATTTCTTAACATAAAATTCCTATTTGTAACTAATAAACATGCAAGTTCAAGTGAAATCAATTCCCCTCAAATATTATTTGGAAGTTAATTTCGTTTATATTTAGCATAAAAAATATGCAATAGTGTCCATACCTACAACTCAATAAGAAATCTACATGTCATATAGTATCAATTTAAAATGCTACAAGAAATTGCTAAACATGAGACCGCTACAATGTTAAAAGAAACATACATGTTCAACTAAAAACAAGGTATAAGGTTTTGCCCAATACGTCTCATCCCGGTTTTGGCTCCAACCGAGATGAATCCGGACGGAATGTTTCGGTTGCGGCCGAAACCCAAGAAGAAAAAAGATGATGAGAGCCAGAGAAGATGAAGAACAAGAAAAGAAGCAGCATCATCTCAAAATATTTATAAAAAATCTAAAAAACAAAGAAGATGAAGAGGAAGAGTACTTACTAGGGCCTATGCGTCATTTCCCGCAGCCTCCCGCTCAAGCGCTCCCCGCCTTTGTTTTTCCCGTCGAGTTGAGGGGGCAAGCCAATTGGAGCGAGAGAAAGCCCTAAGCACTTATATAAACTTGCAGGTAAACGAGCTTGAAAAACTTGTAAATAAAGGCAATATTTGCAGGCAAATGAGCTTGGCAAACTTGTAAACAAAGGCAATATGTTTAGCAAAATGTGTGTGTGATAGCTTGGCAAACTTGTATATAAATGCAATATGTATAGCAAAATGTGTATGTGACTAGCAGCAGCCACTAATTGGCAAACTTGAAAATAACGGCAATATGTATAGCAAAATGTGTATGTGACTAGCAGCAGCACAGTTTACATAGCTCCCTTTTTTAAATAATACAATTACCTAGAACAACTACAGTCAAGCCCTCAACCAAAATGTAACACAACTTAATCCATATTAAATGGCTCACGGTTTGTATCAATTTCTCATCCCTCCAATTCAGTTCAATAAAACATAAGTAATAACAAAAGAATAAAACTTTACAACCCAATTTGGATCCCATTGATTTCTAGCACAATGCACAGTTATTTAGCAAAACTATAATTTTCAAGCAACTTATATTAAACTAATTTCCTACATGGGAACCTACCTCGCGCCTAGAAGGATGGGTGGTTATTTGCGCTCCGGCAGTTGCGATGGTGGAGGCGGCTCGGGGAACTTTGGAGGTGGAAGTGGTTCGGCTTCGGGCTTCGCCGAAGGGTGGCAATGCCTCAAGTGAGTTTGCTGTTTTTATTATAATTATTATTATTTCTCATGAAGTGGAAAGGATAAGGAGAGATGTGAGTACAGGGGAGAGATTCATAGACTTCCCAAGAATGAAATGCAGAGAGAGGTGGTGTGTTTTGGGAATTAGATTAGGTTTATATTTATATTGTTAGTATGTGGGATTATATAAATGGGTCAGGTATAAGGTGTAAACATGTCAGGTTAGATAATTAGAATTAGATTAAGTTTGTTGGGAGTTGATTTGATTTTTAAAACGATTCCATTTTTAATACAGTTTTAAATAATGTCTAATTTTGAAATTTAGATTTAAATTTTGAAATTGAATTTGAGATTCAATTATGATTTAAATAATGGGTTCATGGGTTTTAATTAATGGGTTAACGTGTTTAACTAAAAATTAGAAATAAAGTCATAAAAATGTATTAAAATCGTAGAAAATTCTAAAAATTTATTCAGAATGGTTTCAACCATAAACTGTCGTAGATTTACAAAAGTATCGTGGACGGGTTAGGACAGTTGCAATTAGCTATCCTAAGTCCAAAGATAATAATGTATCTACATTCAAGTAATCTCTAACGAGAATCTCAAAATTGTTTCAATCCCATGATTCGTGTGACAAACCATCTTGTCCTAGATCTCCCAAACAATCCACTTGATCTGAACAAACATCTCAAACTGAAATCTCCAACATATTCCAATTCTCATATCGTTAGCACTAATGATCTTGTTGAAGATCTCCAAGAAAAATTAATGTCATTCAGCAACCTTGAGCAGCATTGAGGTTGTAGCTGGAATCCTACTAACAAGCATTCATGTTAAGAACGACAAAGAGACAAAAGGTAAAAAGTGATATTTATGTCCCATCGGAAAAGGAAATAGATTGATAGATGGCTGAATATGATTTGAGTGCAGACTCCATAAGGGGATTCCCCATTTTGGTATACTTTGTTTCATAATTATTAGTCAAATGTCCATCAAAGCTAATGCGTCTTTATTGCTACAAATGATATCAAAGGCTATGTTGAAGATTCTTGGGATAGGTTCATGCATGGAGAGCATTATAGTGAAAGCAAGGATGCTGATCGTATTATGATGGACCCTTTCCAAACATGGAGCCATAACATAATGCAAGCAGATGAGCAGCTCTATGTCTTAGTGATGTAGAATGTTTAGCTCGCACAGCATACTTACTAGTAGCTATCAAGTCAATTAATCTCCAAAATTTAGGTTCTTCAATTGAATTCTTACCGAATGCAAGCCATGGTGGAGATTGCTGAGGTTATAGCTTGATTCCAGGCCACAAATACTGTCTATCCAATGGTGTCAAGTCTGGTACTGCTCCACCCATTGGACTCTCACCTCAATACCGTAAAGAGCAAGTGGAACATTTATGTCGCCTTCTCAACCAGTCTGCCCCACAAATCTTGTCCTCATCTAGTGGAGAAAATTGGAGAAGATAAACACATACCTTCTACGCAGCGGAATTTGGACCGAGAGGAGGAATTACAATGATACTTGGATCGGGATTGGAATCACAAGAGGAAACCAAACACTATATCAACACCAAGATTACCCCGTCTTTCTTCTTCCTTTTGTTGGGAGAAAAGAACAACGTATGAGAATTTCTCACGAAGACTTCCATAAAAAATAGGAATATGGAAATAAGTTTATTTACGTTGGAATCTGTACGTTACGTTGTTTTTACAACATTTCTTTCCAAAAATAGGATATTTAGGATACGTTCTTTCCAAAAAAAAAGGATAGTTAGGATAATACTTTTACATTAGGAACTCTTAACTTTTCTTAATTTCAATTATACACAAAGGTTAATTGAAATTGCATATAGCCCCATTAATCCTTTAATATTTACGTTTTTACCCAACCCGTTATAGGCGTACCTAAGTCCAACATCTGGTGCTAATTTAGGGTCATGTTCTATTGCTCAATCTGGTAATTTTCACTCTCTTTTGAACTCTTTTGTTATTGAGGAACATTGGATCGTTGATTCAGGCGGTTTGATCGCATACCAAGTTGCTATAATCTCTGTAGTTGTCCTTTTTAAAATGAGAAGAGAAACGAAAAACAAACCTTTTTTGAGTTTTTAAAAGTATTGTTGTAGTGAAAGCAAATGGAAATTGAGAACGCGTTTGGAAGCCAAAGAACTGAATACATTTAACTTCAGAAACATTGCAATTTAAAGCTTGATTAATAACAACCTACCAAATCATGGTCCTAAAGATTACGCCATGATTACAAACATGATTAACAAAAAAATAACTAACATCATAAGAACAGAAACGACTTTGCAACATTCAACATTTAACTAAACAATGTTTATGACTCCACGTCAGCAGTCCTACACACGTCTTCAAACACTCATTGCTTTAAGAGATGCAAACTCCAAGTCTTGTCCTTAAAAATTCGAACTTGCTAACCGGTAGTGGCTTGGTGAAAGCATTTGCAACAGCTCCATCTTTTTGTATTTCACTTAAGAAGAATAAATTATTGTTAAATTGCTTGGGTTTCTCATGAAACACAGGATTATAAGAGATTGCAATAGCAGCTTTGTTGTCAACCAGAATCTTCGTGCTGTCCTTTTGCTCCAAGTTAAGATCAATTAAAATCTTCATGGGTGTGGAAATCACGAAATTAAAAGGAAAGCATGAAGTCTTCTTGTTGCTGCAATGGGAAACTCTGCTTGGCAACAGGGAACTCTGCTTGTTGCTGCAACAGGAAACTCCATGCTTTCCTTTTGCAACAAACTCTGCTTTAGCAGTGGATTGCGCTATAATTTCTTTTTCCTTTTCTTTTTGAGCTCCATGAGAAAACACCAAAATCAAGTGTGAAACAGTAGCGTGAAGTGCTCCTCATATCAATAGAACATCCCCAATCACTATCTGAGAAACTAACCAGCTTGAACTCTTTGCTTGTGAATTTAATAATGCCAATCACATATGCTTTTGACATATCTAATCACCCTCTTTGCAGTCTTGAGATGCCATTCGCTTGCACAATGCATAAACAGAGACAAAATGCTTGCATCAATCAAAATGTCAGGCCATGTTGCTAGAGGTTGCTATGAAATACATCAAGCAACCAATCCGACTTCTGAAATATGCCTGATCAATCTTGTCTATTCCATCTTTCCAGAGCTTTTCCTTTTGGTCCATAGGAGTGTTCATTTCATTGCATTTTTCTAGTTTAAGGTTCTTCAGAACCTGTTTGGCATATTTTTTCTGACAGATGAAGATTTCGTGTTCATTCTGTTTAATTTCCATTCCAAGAAAGGTCATCAATCCGAGATCTGTCATCTCAAAAACCTCCATCATCTCTTGCTTAAGCTTCTCCACATGACATGTGTTGTTTCCTGTGTTGTTTCCTGTCACGAGCAGATCATCTACATATAGTAAGATGATAAGAATGTCAGATCTATTGTGCTTTACATACAATGTTGATTCAGATAAGATTTTAGCATATCCCAAGTTCTGCAAATGTTCATCAGTTCTGCTGTACCAAGCTCTTGGAGCTTGCTTCAATCCGTAGAGAGCTCTTTTAAGAAAATAAACCTTGTCTTCTCTTTTCTTTACACGGCCTTCCGATTGCTCTACATAAATCTCCTCCGGCAGAAAACCATTCAAGAATGCTGACTTGCTCCAATTACCTTTCTGTGTTGGGGCCGATCAACCAAACCCCATGTTTGGTTCCTTTCAATCATGAACAGCTCCTCCTCCATTGCAGCAATCCAATTTTGATCCATCTTGGCTTCTTCATAATCCGCAGGTTCACACACAACAATGCTGCATCTTTGATAGATATCAGAAAGTAATCGTGTGCCTTTGACAAGAATGTCATCAACCATGTTATTTTGCCAATCTCCTGTGTTTCGTTCTGCTGTGTCTGAAACAGGAAGCTTGAGCTTTGGCTCTTTCGAGGTTGGATCCATCATCTTTGCATCATCCCAGTTCCATTCTTCGTCTTCCATAAAGTACACATCCCTGCTTATAATAATTTTTCCAGTTTATGGCTGCATAACTTTATAAGCCTTTGAAACCAAGTTGTAGCCAATAAAGATGCCTGTAAGTGCTCTTTTATCTAGTTTATCTCTATTGATCTGTACAACATGAGTGAAACACAAACATACAAATATTTTAAGGAAATTCAGAGATGGTTTATAACCATACCATGCCTCAAATGGTGTTTGATCATTCAATGCTCTTGTGAGAAGTTTATTTTGTATTAAAAACAACAGTTTTTGCTGCTTCAGCCCTGAACTGCTTTGGTAGGTTCTTCTCATGTAGCATACATCGTGTCATCTCGAATATGACTGTTCTGTTTCTCATGTACTCCATTTTGTTGTGGAGTGTATGGAGCGGTTACTTGATGTTGGATGCCAGCATTCTCACAAAATCAGTTGAAAGTTTCAGATGTGTCCTCCTTGTCATTGTCTGATCTACGAGTTTGAATTCTATAGCCACTCTCATTCTCAACTCTGGCTTTTAAATTTTCGAAAGACTTGAGCCACCTTTGACGTGTGCTTCAAAAAGAAAATCCAACAGACTGGTGAAATCATCAATGAATGCAACATAATAGAGACTACCTTTCAGAGAAAGTGTTCTTTGTGGGCCTAGAACGTCTGTTTGTATCAATTGCAGCTTCTTTGATACTCTCCATGTTGCCTTGGGAAATAATTTCATGCTTTGCTTTCTAAATTGACATGCTTTGCAGTTTGGAATGTGGTCATCAAGTTCTGGAAGATCATTTGCCATCACCTTTGATGTCATCTGCAACCGCCCCTGATGATGATAGTGCATGAGCCTCTTATGACATACTTCTGTGATATTTTCTTTGATTGAGAAAGCAGTTTGCTCCTCCAATGGATTTAGAACAAAGCTTTTCCCTTCCATTTTATTTTGGAAAACATATTGGCCAACTGCATCTTTAATGAAGCAATCTTTATTTTCTAATGCAGCTTTATAACCCTTTTCAATTAGTTGTCCATCAGTTAACGAGTTTTGATCAATTTCAGGGGCATACAACACATCAGAAATGAACGTTGTACCTGAACAGCTCGAAATTGCAATTGATCCCTTTCCTTCCACAGTCACGGACTCTACATTTCCTATTGGAACCTTCGACGTGTTTGTGCTCCTGTGCTAGTAATGCATTCAACAGCTCTCCCTGAGTGATCTTTGACATATCCTTAGTGTTGTCTAAGGATGTAATTGTGGCCTCAAACTATTCAGGCATTGTTACAAGGATTTTTCCAACAATTCTTGATTCTGGCAGAGACGAGCTGAGTATTCTGATTCGGCTTGTAATATTAAGCAACCTGTCAGCATGCTCTTTGATGAATTCAGTCTTCATCATCTTCTGAAACCCAAAGTCACGCAGCTGGTTCAACACTTGCATCCCTCGGATCCTTTCATCTCCTTCATATTTGGTCTTGAGATAATCCCATATCTCCTTTGCTGACTTCAGAAACATGACACGAGCGAAGATGGTGGATGAGACTGCAGCAAACCTTTGATTTCTATGCCGTCTTCTCCTTTTGCACTTCGATCTGTGCCATGGTGGGATTGTTCGGAAGTGCAGTGATAGGGATTTCATAGTCTTCTACCACTGCATCCCCTTTGGCTACAACCGTCTTCTCAGTTACAGATATCATGACCAGCACTATCCAATATCGCTGTTCTTTTCGAGTCTACCAATATCTCTGGGTAATCCTCCCTCTCTGGGTAATATCTCTGTTCATGACGTGTACTGATATCAATTAATGACCATAACTCATCTTTCTACAGGCATCACAAATCGACATTAAGATCCTTCATCGCTTCATGGCTGATAAGCAACGAAGAACAAGTCCACATCATGGCTAAAGGAACATGTCCACAAGCTCTAAGCTTCATCGAAGGATGTGAAAGAATATAGAGGACCACACATTTGAAGCCGAGACAAAGTGCAAATAGGTTGAAACTTGGATCAAAGTGGTTTTTATGGGGTGGAAATGAGAGAGAGTCTTCATGAGGAGGACCTTCAGCTTGTGCAATGGATGATACATGATTGGTCAGAGTGTCAACTATCTCCTGAGGGAAAATGCGGTCATTGTCCTTGATTGTGATTTCAACCTGTGCATTCCATATATCATGTCCTTGGGAGGCCAGAATTGTGCATGTGTTATCTAGACACAACTCCACATATTGTCACCAAAGGACAGCTCTTCACCAAAAAAAGTACCTGAAGGTGAAATCATATGGTTTGTCTCCTTAGGGTGAATCTATGTGTTTGTTACT